>JBAJFG010000275.1:0-104326 GCA_037903475.1 Ancylostoma caninum
ATCGAAACAACTAAACAAAAAAGAAACAATTTGAAGTGTTCGCATAACTGGTTATCACCTAGCGAAAATAATAATTTGAAGTCTGTGGAGACTAAACGTTCTCCACAACCTAAAAGGCGATATATTCCGAAAGGGTCCAGCGTAAGTTTGCGAAACAAGGAGAAGGATGGGAACAGAAGTAGAAATTAAGTTATTCTCAGTACAAGGGGGGGGGGGGTGGGCGAGGCTCTGGTCTCGCCCCAAAAAAAGAGATCTGAAACGCCGCCAAATCAAAGCAAATATATCAAAGACAACTCTAAAATACGATTTTATTCTCCGGCGATTTCGAAAATTATGATGAAAACAGGCCAAAAAATTTCATTACACTTGTTTTTGTTGGAACAAAGAAAGAGAATGAACAGTCTCGATAAAATTTTCGACCCGCTATTGGCATCGATATGGGCAAGCACACAAGATCAAAGGGTCAAATATTCAGAAGGCAGAATGCTTTACAGTCATTGCTATCTTTCCTACATAGGTCTCTCTCTCAAGCGTCCGCATCTTGAAAATACACGTGAAATCCATGTGTGTACGAGAAAATCGCAATTACAACCGCCTCCACTCTAAGAGTATCCCCAGACTTCGCCAGTTGAAAATGAATAGAAATGAACAGGCGATGTAAGAGATAAGGATCGTGGATATGATACGTATCGATTGCACGTTACATCGCCATGGATCGCTGCCAAACGGAGCTCATCGCCCGTACTCTCCAAGATGTGCTCAAAATGAACTGGCGATGTGAATGATAGCAATAGTGGACACGATGCCTATCGATCGCCACGCCCCATTTATTATCATCGCTCTTACGTCTGGGGTCTCCTAATTCACTTTATCCATGTGGTGATCGCCGGCGGTCGTGGCGATCGCGACGACAGCCGGCTGTCGTGGCGATCGCCACGATTGCTGGCGAAGTCTGGGGATACTCTAAAAATCCATTTCAATGAGGTGCCTTTTGACTAGCATTACCTCTTACAAATAAGGCTGCCGCTATACTCCTCGAGGAGTATAGCACCTAGCATCGCCAAAGATTGGCGATTTCATCTTTGATACGTATTGATTGTGGGCGGGTCACGATGAGAACTCTGGCGATTATCGTCGACAATGATACATCGCTAGAGGGGTGCTATACTCCTCGCGACGCTACATCGCCAAAGTTTGGCGATCCGTCGCTAAAGATTGGCGATCGCCAGTCGCCAAAGTTTGGCGATCGCCCGTCGTCGAGAAGCGTCGACGATGGCGACCGGACAACGTTGGCGACGGAGCGCCTAGGTCTTCAATTTTCAGAAACCGCTCGCTTCTTACTCCTATTTCTTCACCACTGACATTATGCAACCGCTTATAATAGCGTTTATTACCTCATCAACTATATCGGATACTATTTTCTACCACAGTTCACCTCTTCATCTCTTCATCTCTCTGAAGCATATATCCGAAGCAAAACCGCAAATCAAATACGATAGATTTCACTGGTGTATATTACATTAGATAATAGACTAGCTGTGCAGCTGTGTGCGCACACCTTGATCTAATCGCAAAGAATAAACATTACTAGACCCTACTCCCCTACACAACATGTTGAAAAGCATTTTTGAGAGCACCTAAAACTTGCTCACCTAAAAACTTGTCGATAGCTTGTTTCGCACTTCCTTGCTGACAAGTTGCACACCCAAAAAGTATGTTTTTTTCTTTTTTTTTTCTTTCTATTTTTTCTTTGGTTTTCGATAGAAAACTAAAGTCGGAGCTGTATGAAGAACCCATTCTTCACTTCAGAATAACCTTTTCACATCTAACGACCTCTCTTGTGATATGTTCCCCATGAGGGTGCACTGTCACACCGTAACTACATCTTTTCCTGTTTGCATTCATATTGAGTCTTTTACATCTATCTCACTCACTCACTCATTACCATTCTTTCCTTTTTTTCCTTCACTCTCACTGAAGCAACGTTCTAGTGTTTCTTGCAAATTTCTGAATTTTGAAGATTCTGTATTAAAATTGTGGAAACAGCCGCAAATTATGAAAATACATAATCCATTGAGGTGAGGGGAATATTACTTCTGTTTTTAGGTCCATGTCGGCCTACTGCAGCCCGTATGTCATGTCTCACCAACTCTTCCATCAGTATATAGCAAATAAATAAGTGAAAACCGAGCGAAACCCGGAAATTGAAGACTTAAGCGCTCCGTCGCCAACGTTGTCCAGTCGCCATCGTCGATGTTCCTCGACGACCGGCGATCTCCAATCTTTGGCGACTGGCCATCGCCAATCTTTAGCGACGGGCGATCGCCAATATTTAGCGACTGGCGATCGCCAAACTTTGGCGACTGGCGATCGCCAAACTTTGGCGATTGGCGATCGCCAAACTTTGGCGACTGGCGATCGCCAAACTTTGGCGACTGGCGATCGCCAAACTTTGGCGACGGCGATGTTAGGTGCTATACTCCTCGAGGAGTATAGCGGCAGCCTAAGCTGCGAATTGGGGCAACGGTTTAAGGGAGGAAGTAGTCACTGTGCTTTTCCTATGAAGATGTGAGAAGGAAGCATTGCTGGACAAAAAAAAGTTTGCAACATCAAAGGTATGAGAAATTTCAAAAGTTGCTTTACGAGCAAGGCTTGCTACAAATTTCTCACGATCGTGTAACTACACAGACATAAAAGCCTGAGAAATAACATCGAGCTACACCTAATTTCCTATGTTTCGTAAAAATACGTACGCTGTTTTACATATATGAGGTACTATCTGTTCCAAAAATTAGAGCAACTCAATGTTCTTGCGTGTAGCTACACAAGACACGTCTAATCTTGAAAATTGAGTGCTATCAGTTACTGGAAACGTGCCAGAACATGTCTCGCCTATAACAACTGGCGAGACTTACCTCATCTTGGAAGCCTGCCAAGTGGCAAGATTGGTGAAAAAGACAGTACATTTGGTGGAAACATTCACGGTACGCAAAGTTGGACTTCATTAAACAGGGGGAATACTTCTGATTAGTTGAACTTCCTGAAATTATTTCACTACCTAACATGAGCATCTCGAAACGACAACGAGGATCAACCATCAACTTACAGTGGACGTCAATGACGTTGGCCCATCTGCGGCCTCGAGAACGACGTCGCGCAACTGCGCCGCGCGCGCTGTAACCTATGTATTCTGCTGCTATTATGCAATTTCTAGCAGCTTTTCCACCCGATCTTAAGGATTTTCGAGCAAATCGGGGAGAAAAGACCCTAGAAATAGTATTCCGGCGGCGACGACATCGTTTCCGACGCGCGCGGCGCGGTCGCGCTGCGTCCTTCTCGAGGCCGCAAATGGGCCACCGCCATTGCCATCCACTGTACTTTAATTCGGAAAGAGGAAAGAGTGTTGGGGGTGCTCAAAAAGAAGACCGAACAGAAGAATTGATGAGACAACAGCAAAATAAAAGCTGGGAATGATGTTTGACTTTCTGTAAAATGGGAGTACACATTAGGTTCACCCAATCTGTTCTTCGGTGTACGTTTAGATGCGGACGATGCCGATTCCCACAACTGGTAAGGCAGTGAACCTCTAAAAATAGCATCACGACATGATTTCTGTTAGTATTGAATTCTTTGCGCAGTTGATAGCTTTTCTACTTGGCTTTACGTTTGTTATCGCCCCCAAACTTCAGAGATAGGCCTGCTCTGATATCCAGGAGAGATAAATTTGGTGAGCTCCATTTACCTGTCTAGCAAATGAGTTTGCAGTTTAACTAGGCGAACGAGGTTCGACAATTGTTTTTCCGTACACGAATTCCCGCCAAATGTACTGCCAATCAAAAGAACTATCAATCGGGCAAGATTTTCGACATCATCGAAAATCGTCCAATGATAGAGATCTTCGAAGTCCGCTACCTTACCCGCTTGCGAATTCCGTCTTGATATCAACAATGCCTAAATCTATAGCTAGTGATAAGAATAGAACGAACATTTCACTTAGTACATTGTATAGACAAACACTCCGCCTATAACATCTCACAATCAGACATTCGCCAAATTGAAACCCCTGTTATCTGGAGCCTCAGTTCGGCAAATGTCTGAGATTACCTAACGACAAGAATGTGTCTCATCATGTCTGAGATTACCTAACGACAGGAATGTGTCTCGTCAAGATCCTTTCGCGCGTTTGTAGTGGCTGGCAACTATGCACCATACCACTTACTCCCCAAAAAAAATTGCATGGCCTAGACAGACTTTTTTATGGAAAGTTTATGGACAAGAACATGGAAAAGGAATGGGGGAGGAGGGGGGGGGGGGAGCACATAATGTTGGTCGATAACCTGAGTGGTCGTGCATGTTCTGACTTGTTAGTTAACACGTCTCACTCTTGTATATATAAAAGTGAAAGTTGGTATGTATAGCACTGTAGATTGAGGCACAAGGATCTCCCCAACGCTTGTGTTCCCCCACGTCATTATCTCTAACAAGAAGATCATTGATTAACATGTTAGACATAACTGCGTATCACGGTCGAACGTTGTCTTCAGTCATCTCTAACATGTCGACCCATGATCTGCTTGTTGGAGATAACAACGTGGAACGACGTGGACGATTCTAAGCGTCGCGGAGATCCTTCCCTCCTGATCTACAGGACTGTATTTGTGTCTGTTCCAAATGAAAGTCGCGGAGGATGAACCGTTCAACTAAATGTATTTTTTTTTCTTTCTGGCAGAATTGAACCTGTTCGTGGGCAACCGTTTATGCAAGCTTCAAGCATTATTTGAAAAGAAAGTTGTAGGCCTAAACAGGGCACTGAGCCGCGAGATCTAGTACTGGAATATGAAATCGCTCGATAAATGGCCTTCACAGTTCACTAACAAGTCAGAACATGCATGATCGATCAAGTCAGCGACTAATATAAGGTGCCCCCTCTCAACTCCCTTTTCTCAGGCAAGGACAAACTCATATGTCATATGTATGGCCCATGAACATTAGATAAAGCACTGAGAACCTATGATGAATTAACTCTGCACAGAGGTAAGTTAAAGGAGAGAAGTGCTGACTCAGCGATGACTCATCGTAGCCTTCGCCGAATCATCACAAGCTCGCCATTTCGATGCGTTTTATAAGTAACACGTCCAGAAGACGTAGCAGCACGACTGCAAGACCCCAGAAAGCGAAAGTGCACTCAACGAGGAGCGAGCCGCCGACTCGTGCTCGGCAGACGAGGGCCGAGCCGCTAGTGGGAATGCGGGAGGGAGGAGAGCGGGCAGACGGCCAGACTTCCTCTGCGTCTCTGCCGATCGATCCGTGACGACAAGGCCGTGCGACCCGTCGCCGGCCACCCGGCCAGCGGCTACTCGGCGGTCGAGGCGCGGGGGGGGGGGGCGACTGACCACCCCCGATAACCCCTGCCTTATCACCCAACGGGACCCGCCCGTAGGAGAACAGCGTGCGGATATCAGCGGCGACGTCGCTCAAGTGCCGTTGGCGCGCCGTCCGCAAAGTGCTGACGTGGCCGGCACGTGTATGCACCTGTAACGTCCTGTGCGGACGTGACGAACGTGTTCGCCGCAGATTTCGTAACTCATGTTTCCACAGGTTCACTACCTGCTGCGGTTCTGGTCTCGTATCCATCACGTTTCACCCCAAGCGGATAAATGTGTTCCAGTGGATACGCGCGTTGAACAGCCATCCCGGTGGGAACTTACTGCAAGATACACTTAGTTATCCATGTGTTCTACTCCAGGATATCTTTATCCATTTGGTTGGATCCCGCTACCTAAAACACCTCCAATTCCTATTATTCCTCAACGAGATACCGGATTTTCACCAAAGAAGGCATGCAGCACAGTAAATAATAAGTTTTTTCTTGGAAGTAATTTGAGCTTTAAGGATTGCACTTCACTTCTTAGCAAAAAATAACTGCAAAGATCAGGTAGGAATGAAAATAGAAGATATTCTGAATGATTAGAAGGGGCATTTGGCTCATCTTTGGCTTAGTGGAGTCGTTTTAACAGTGCATTGTCCGCGACAGCGGCCCTTCTCCCACTGGAGTGCGCAGCGCGGTCGGTCAAACAGTTGACCCATTAATTTGGCATCTTTGAAGAGTTTTATTGCTTGTTTCCTCTTACATTGTACTTTCTTAACTCTTAGTAGAACTGAAGAAGGGAACAGACGATAAAACTCGACAAAGAAGCCGGATCGATCGTGGGTCAAGTGTTTGACCGACCGCGCTGCGTGCTCCAATGCCAGGAGGGCCGCTGTCGCGGAAAGTGCACTGTCAGAACGACTCCACTATACAAGGTCGGAAAATGTTTGACTTCCACTCGTATTCATAAAATTAGGAGGGTAGACTTCTCGGGAACGGCGAACCAGAAAGTGGGCGGGGATGGGAGGGTGTGGGAAAGAAGTGGGTCCGCCGCTCTGGGGACCTGGATGGATAAAAATATAAATTTAAACATATAACGTCTATAACTAATAACAGACGAAATTTAAACATTAAGTAATTAATAAGAATAAAAATAAGCAATTAAAAATAAATGTATACAAGATTTTTATTTGTTTTATGAAGTAATTTCCAAAATCCGGCGACCAATTCCTGAGGGCGGTGTGGGGGAGGTGTTGCCTGAGTCCGTCTCACAACACCACCTCCACCCCCCCCCCACCCCCTTCTCGAGAATGGGTCGCCAAATTATGAAAATTACTTTATAAAACAAATAAAAACCTCGTATACATTTATTTTCACCGCTTGTTATTTTTTTTATTTTTTAGATATCTATTATTCATCACTCAATGTTTAGCTTAATATTGTCACTGCATGTTAGGTAAGAAAATCAATGTCCATTTATAGATCGGCTGTTACAGTCGGTAGATCTGTGTAGAATAATTGAAATTTTCCTCTCTACATTAAATATATGCTTATTTTAAAAGTGGGTACAAGTCCTGGAATCTTTTCATCGGACTAACCTAAGCGGAAGTCCTCACCGAGTCTGCACCCTCACTGCACTCCTCTATTTATAAAAGACGGCCGCCGCGCTTTGATCTTTGGCCTTCAGTTATTGAACAATGAGTGTAGGTGTCGGGAAGTTTCCCCATCCCATTTAAAGCATTTTTGTCTCTTGCTTCTCTTTACTTAGTCTTCCAAACCACATATAATTACTCGCCTTCCCAATCTGTGAAATGAAATGGTTGATTTCCAGTGGAACCACAGCGGAGCCATTGGACATCTGTTGACGTCCAGCTTCTGTTACCTTGTGCATGACAACTACATTCTTTTCGTTCGGTCACGCATATCATTATTGCTTTCCCTCATTCTGGTCTGGGCCGTTATCCTGCATTGTTGTGTTGTGCAGAATGCAATGCTTGATCTGCACCGATGGCCAGTTCGCAAAATTTTTAGCTAAGAAAAAGGCTACTGCATTGATTCCATTGCTAAAACAAACATTTCAATCAGCTGTTTTTTGGAAGTAAGCATTTGGCAAATTTGAACGTACACAAGGAACATGATCAAGAACGCTGTTTGTTGTTGTTGTTTTTCTGAATACTTCCAAATGAAGCGTGTATGAGTCAGTGCTGTCGAAGAAACTGCACATTTTGCGCTACTAATCACTGCTCACTTCCTTAGGCATTTAAAGAAGTTTTTGATTGGGGCTGACGCGCTACCAAGAGTCATATTTCAACGGAACTGTGAAGTTTTTTGCTGCCAAATTTGTTGAACTTAAGAGTGATGGATGTGTGCTAACAATTAACTTCACTGGAACGCCTAAAAAGTAGTGTGGCAAGGTTGAGAAGCAGTAACAAACCTTCATAGTGTGTACTTTTCATTGATGTGAAATAATGCTGCACCGGGAAAACTAAGAGAAAGCTGATTTTCTTAAATCAATTTGCCTTTCTTTTAATTATAAGACTTTATTGCATGTAGCAACAGAACCGTTGGTGCAGCTCTTTGGTGTGAGGCACGCTGTTGCTCACGCAGCCGATGCGTTGCAGCAATTTTTCAGGGGTCCTGCTATTGCTTCAATCATACCTTCTCTCCGTCCTTCACGATCGATTCATTCTTATTCTTGTGTTATTTCACCTTACATGCACAAAATTTGCAATTTTGAATGTGAGTGTGGACGAGTTAGCACCAAAGGGAGGGATATCATAGGCTCATCTCAGAAAGTTCAAGGCACTAGTGTCGCCCCACATAAATGGAAATCTTGAGAGCTCTGCTGGTCTGGACCGAGCGAAACCGCAATGCACGAAGAGTGCTGTATTTACATGTCACAGGTTTAGTCTCGGGACTGCACCTATGCCAGCTACAGTACATTGCTGGCACCGGTCCGGCCCCAGATCAAGTAGACATGACCGAGAAATTCCCAGTAACGGCACAGGAAAAGTGCACACATGGATGATTCTTCACTCCATTCACAACTCAAAGTGGCGCCACTCCGGGATTTTTATCGTCGCCAGGGCAGGTTTTGCTTGATAGTGACTCAAACCCATTTTTCAGTGTCAAATCTAGATCACGTGTTGGCATAAATCCAGACTTCAATTATGGATTGTTGACTGCCTAGTGATTAATTGTGGAATCGAACCATCTTTGAAGCGTACTTATTTCCTGAGCCTCCAGAAAAGAGAACGCTTCAAAAGTGGTTTGATTCACCCATTCATGTCCCCATGATGAGGGAGACCACAGTTTTTCTTCACATCTCAGCCCGTCCCCACCCCACCACCCCTCGTCTATGTCCACAATGCTTCACATTCGGCTATTTGCACCAAGATGCGGATAAAACAACGAGACCGCTGAGACCTCAACATCTATGCATCAAAGGACCATTACTGTGTACCCTTCCTCCAACAAAGCAACTGTTTACGAGCGCAATGAAGTTGCAGGAAGCAGTCTTTGCTCTTTGGGTCTTCCCCAGGACATGGAGCTCGATGAATCCAAACATGTCTGCAAATATTAGTGCATGAGGATGTTTCTGGTAAGGATGGACCTAAACACTCTTGGACATCTTTCGCTTAATTACTGCGCGCTGTTTTGCTCAACATTGCAGCTGCAATTTCACTAAAAGTGCTTTGTTTCAATACGTTTTTGAAGGCTTGATAGGTGGATGCATGTATAATTTTGAACTATCTTGTAAGCCAGTGCTATAAAGATTCGATCATAGAATTATCCAAAGTGTCGACCGCCTACGAGGATACTCATCAGTTATTAGAGAAAATTAGGTCCAGAAAAAACCCATCCTGACTAAGCGTACGTTGGCCTTGGAATGCACTTTAGATCCTTTCATTACCTCGAAAGTGCAAGTGCACTCGCAGTTCAATGCCGTCTGCCTCCTGTCTTCGTCGAATATTCGGGGTTTTTGGAAGGATCAGTGGGGGTGCACGTATTGCTACTAAAAATAAAAACAATACAAACTCAAAACATAGGATCAGAAGATCTAGCGTTCTAGCGGAAAGAAACTAATCATTGAAAAAAAAAACTCAGCTCCTATGCAGTCTCGTTATCGAGCGATGTGGTCCTTGGAATAGGAGCCGCGGTAGATTGTCGTGTGTGAGTGAAAGAAATTGAGTGTGAAGCCCAGTGTCTAGAAATGGCGGTGCGGCTGAGATCAGTGATTGGCTTGTTCATCAAAATCACCAAATGTCAGCCGCATTGTCCTTTGCAGGTGCAGCGTCCACACCCAACTGTTAGTTGAAAGTTTCAGTAGGGTTACAGTAATTACGGTACCTCACAGAATCCCGTCAAGTTTTGCATAGAGGCGTACGTTCAAACGCAGATCACCACCAATAACATCAATTCGCATGAAACTGCTGTCTTCCTGCCGAAATCGCCAACTTCTGCCAATTTCCACCACAACTCTGCTGTAACCATATGAAAATGAAGATTTGGTACAAAATGTGTACGATAATCGTAACCAGCACCTCGACACCCCCCCCCCTCCCTGGGCAAAATTCTAGTGGATTCTGTGATGCAGTATCCACCATGAACCTATTGTGACCCTAGAAAAATGGCATTACCGTGCGAAGCTGATGTAATGTTCGTGTTCACCACCTTAAAGGCACCAGGAGCTGAAATCCTCGACTCTGAGCTGAGCTGCGGGTGGTGAAGTACAGACTCAGCACATCATAAATGTGAAACGAACACAGACAATGATGGCTTACCTGCAGAGAAAATGGAACATTCGTCACGAACACGCCTGGCCGTGTTCGTGCGCGGACGAGTTTTCCCCGGCGCGAAAGCCATTGCGACGCGTGGTTTTGGCCGAGTCCCGCCATGAAACCCTGTGAATTGAATGCATTTCGTTCTCCCTTTGCGCCAAAACACGCACCGCAATGGCTTTTGCGCCGGGGAAAACTCGTCCGCGCGCGAACACGGCCAGGCGTGTTCGCGATGAATGTTCCGTTTTCTCTGAAGGTAAGCCATCATTGTATGTGTTCGTTTCACATTTATGATGTGCTGAGTCTGTACTTCATCACCCACAGCTCAGCTCGGAGTCGAGGATTTCAGCTCCTGCTGCCTTTAAGTAACCTCACTTTTATCATTTAAAGGCAGCACTCACGGAAATTTTTGTGTTGAAGATTTCGCGGTATATCGGGGTTTTTAGGGACGATGAACTCATTGACAACGATGACGTAGCGTGAAACACGCGGAAAACACAGAAAAAGATGGCGGTATTCCATGTGTGTCCACAGCGCGGACGAGTGTTCCGTGATGGGTCGCGGCACGGAACCCTGCAAATGGTACGAATTTCATAGACACGCCCCCGCTGAACCGCATGCACACACCCTGTCAAAGGCGTTAGTTGGCGCGACGGAACCCTAATGTCCAGAGCGGCAGATGTGTCCACGGCAGTATCTTCGCAGGTAGGTGGCCATTCAAGGTGTTCAACTTACTGTTGCGATTGTCCAGCGGCCGGCTACATGGTAAGCGACCCATTTCAGAAGCGAAAATTTCCGTGAGTGCTGCCTTTAAGGTGCTAAAAAGTGGGAAAATTCCCACGAGAATTTTGGGGCACCGGGTGTGGTAAGGTGCCACCAGTGCTATTTGTTACCGCAGGTATAAAAGCTGAGAAAATTTTGTCCAGAGAAATCTAGACATTGCAGAAATCGTAGCGGATTCAGAAATTACTGATCTATCTCGAAAAAAAAAGAGCAAAGATATTAGTTTTCAGGAGCTATCCTTTTATTTACTGGCAGTTCCTGTATCTACGTAAGTCTACGTAAAGCATCTGTTGTCTGCGCTAACATATATTCAGCTTATACGGATGGATCTCAAATTTGCATCCTCGCTATAATATAATAGAAAAGATTTCCGTTACACTTTTGTTCATGCTCATTTGCATGGGTAAAGAACGTAGGTCAAAGGCATCGCTTTCCGAGATTTCGATATCTTTTGATCTATTTAAGTAGATTTAGTCCAGGTCTTAAGTGGAATTTCACTAAGAGGGGCAAAATTCACGAGTCTGAAGATGCCGAACTTAGGCAGGCGCAAGGCAATGGACGAGTGATCCGCTCTTCGGGGTATTGCCAACTGCGAACATGATCGATGCCTCCGCATACTATCAGGGCTGGGATTCATGAAACGATAACCAAGCAAACCAACAATGGCTAGGGTGATTGGTTATCGTATTGACTACATAGTGCTAAGCGACGCAGACAACAAAAGTTGGTTTGCTAGCCTGGGTTATCGTTTCATGAATCCCAGCCCAGCTGATTTGGGCGTGGAATCAGGTGTTTCATCTTGATTTTTCCAGACTTCCTCGATTATTTCAAGGGAACAGTTGAACTGCTACCAAGAATGATCACCGTATGGGATCACCTAGCCTCTATTTTCAACACGTTCGAGACAACGTGCATGACCAGTCGTGCACGTGGTGTCTTCCGCGTGAGACCGCGTGCACGACCGGTCGAGCACGCCCTACTTAACGTCCTATCTTGGTGAAGCGTTTTTTTTTAAGCTAATTCTTATGTAGTAACGTATAAACAGGCATACAAGTTTTCTATACACGCAGTGGGCAGAGCAGACATTTTCTCGAACTTTTCACTTGTATTTCCAATCTTCTAACATCTAAAAGATCAATAAACTTTTGGAAAACCATGGCAATAACAAAACAATAGACAACAAGCATGGGGGAGAATTCTTAAGAACTACGATCGGAAAAACAATTTTCATGAAAGAAGTTACATGAAAGGCAAAAATTACTACCCCGTGGGACCACGTGCACGACCGATCGAGCACGGAACCCAAGCGTCCAAAAGCGCGCGTGTCCCACGCAACGGTACGCTCAAAATCGACTTTGTCGCGAACATGTTAAGACCGTGAGGGGCTCAGGATCTAAGAAGTAAGAACTTCCGTTGCAGCTGCTTTTAGCGTCCGCTACTGCCAGTGGCCGCCATAAATTGTATCCGAATTATAAAAGCTTTTCTTCGCGATAATGACGATCACAAGGGATGTAATTTATTAACCGATTTTTAGGTATCACATTTGTCATAGGTTGCGATTTACTAGTTACCTTGAGGAATTGTACCGCAGGAGCCAAAAAAGAGTTGATGGAATCACTCGTCTGGTTTTTTCTCCAAATCTTTTTTTTTTGAATTGCAGTCGTCATACTACTCAACCAGGCAACTTCATGGTCAGAGGCATGTCTTCATTGAAGAATGTCTTTTTTTTTTTAAAAAAACTTCTGTAGGAGAGGGTATCATAGGTGCAAGCCCATGTGCCGAGAGCCACCTCATGTACATATGAAAAATATCGTCGTTGTTATGATTTCAGAAGTATAACCACTAAGATTAGTAATCTGGTGGTATGAGGTTTTGCAAGCTTGAGGAATCGCAAGACTATTCCTCAAAACAAGAAAGTCAAATTGTAATAATTTGGTAATAAATCTAGCAATCTGTCGTCAGGAAAGAGATGGTTATGAAGTTGGTAATCTTCAGAAACGCTCTCCTGAAAAGCTCCCTGAGGGAATAAAAATAAAGAATTAGAATATGAGGAAAGGTCTAGTTCTCAAAATGAATAACATTTCTATGTATTGACTAGTAACAGTCTTGGTTGCAGCGACATAAACATAGGCAAGTGCGATATACGGAGTTAACGGAAAAACGAAAAAAAAAAGAAAACTGTGAGAATAGGGCTGATTCCTACTGTGCTTGCTTCTCCCCTCCCCCTCCCCTGCTTCCGCCCCCCCCCCCTCCCCCGTGTCCGTCGTGGTGGAGTCAGAGACTGCCAGCACAGTATGAGACTGCGCAAAACCAGCCTCGTATTGCATTCTCCTTCACTTTCGCGCACTCGCAAAAAATCGCAAAAATGACTGCCCCGACTACTTTTTGCGAGCATAAAGACATTCAATGACGTCTCCGGCGTTCCTAAAAACTCGAACGAGGTCGCTTGGGATGGTTGATTACCACGGAGGAAAAAGAACAGCTTGGGTTGAATGGTGTGGGGGAAGCGCTGTCGTAAGGGAACATCTCAGTGGGTTGTGGCATTCCTCACAGTTCTTGTAGTTTTTAAGATTATTGACCAGGTTGTTGCATGAAGGATCCTTATCACATTAGAGAAAACCTATAGGAAAATTATGGAAATGCTGTCTAGAAAACTTGAAACTGTGTCAGGATTAGGTTTTGTTATGCAAATGAACTTCTAAGTCTCGTAGTGCCAAGTAATAGGCACACCAGTGGCGGACGCTGGTGGGCGGGGGCGGGGGCGAGAATGGGTTGCCAAACTTTTAAAATTACTTCACAATACAAATAAGAATCTTCGATTACTCATTATTGTAAAAAATATTTTTATTAATTTTATTTTCTACCTAGGTCCCCGGGAATGCAAAGACCCTACATTTTTTTCCTACCCCCCCCCCCTCCTTACTCCCACTTTCTGCGTCCGGCACTGGTTAACACACTGATTTGTCCAGTTTGTTGGCATACTCATTGGCATACATAAACACAGTCAGTAAGTGGTTCCAAAATGGTTGAATAATCATGAAAAGGCCACTCAGTTACTTAGTACATTAAAAGTTAAAGGCAGCACTCACGGGAATCCTAGGGTTGAAGATTTCGCGGTATATCGGGGTTTTTAGAGGCGATGAACTCATTGACAACGAAGAAGTTGCGTGAAACACGCGAAAAACACAGAAAATCATAGCGCTACTCCATGTGTGTCCACAGCGCGGACGAGTGTTCCGTGATGGGTCCCGCCACGGAACCCTGCAAACGGTACGAATTTCATAGACACGCCCCCGCTGAACCACATGCGCACACCCTGTCAACGGCGTTTGTTGGCGCAATGGAACCCTAATGTCCAGAGCGGCTGATGTGTCCACGGCTGTATCTTCGCAGGTACGCGGTCATTCAAGGTGTTCGACTTACTGTTGCGATTGTTCAGTGGCCGGCTACACAGTAAGCGACTCCCCTTAGAAGTGAAAATTTCCGTGAGTGCTGCCTTTAAAGGCAGCAGGAGCTGAAATCCTCGACTCCGAGCTGAGCTGTGGGTAATGAAGTACAGACTCAGCACATCATAAATGTGAAACGAACACAGACAATTATGGCTTACCTGCAGAGAAAATGGAACATTCGTCGCGAACACGCCTGGCCGTGTTCGCGCGGGGACGAGTTTTCCCCGGCGCAAAAGCCATTGCGGTGCGTAAAGGGAAAACGAAATGCATTCAATTCACAGGGTTTCATGGCGGGACTCGGCCAAAACCACACGCCGCAATGGCTTTCGCGCCGGGGAAAACTCGTCCGCGCACGAACACGGCCAGGCGTGTTCGCGACGAATGTTCCATTTTCTCTGCAGGTAAGCCATCATTGTCTGTGTTCGTTTCACATTTATGATGTGCCGAGTCTGTACTTCACCACCCGCAGCTCAGCTCAAAGTCGAGAATTTCAGCTCCTGCTGCCTTTAACGATCACAGCATTGACACTCTATTTCAAAACGATAACAATTGAGTATTCGTGCCTAATGACTGCCTTTCTTCTTGCCTCTCCTAATGCTACGCACTTTCCAGTGCACCGTTTCCTTCTAACATCACAACATATAACTAACTATCTTCCCTGATGAAACTGACCAAATTTCCGCAGCAGTGGAAATAAGCAAATCCAAGATGCACCTTCGATATCAATGTTTTCGCTCCGAATCTCCAAAACATGCATTCCACGTACCACTCCTGCACCTATCGTACATACAGCATCACCTCCCTATGTACAATGCATGGCGAAGGCGGTGGCCCATCTGCGGCCTTGAGAAGTACGTAGCGCGACCGCGCCGCGCGCGCCGGGATCGGTGTCGTCACCTGGGGAATGCTATTTCTAGGATCTTTTTTCCGCGATTTTCTCGAAAATCCTTAGAATCGAGTAGAAAAGCTGTAAGAAATTGCATAACAGCAACACAATACATAGGTTACGGCGCGCGCGGCGCGGTTGCGCGATGTCCTTCTCAAGGCTGCAGATGGGGCAACGCCATTGACGTCCACTGTATAGTCTGTTCCACGGGGAAGATAGTTGGGGAAACGCCGCAAAGAAGAGGACGGGAAAGTGCGCAGAGATTGGAGAGGGTGCAGAGAAAATCAGACACTGTGCACGAATGCTCAACTATCATCGCTGGCGAAACAGACTACAGCAGAGACCTTTATGCACGCTTCCCTCCTGTGATAATATAATAGAAATTATAACATGATCATCATTCTCCGTATTTAGCGACACATTTAGGACTTCGTAGAAATTTCTACACTTTACTGACCATTGCAACTTACTCTTTAGCACCTGGAGTATAAATAAGATTCAGAGATGATGTTAAATATACCGGCTCCGGATGGGTTACCGTTTGAAAAACCGGCACTATTCTACTACTCGTGCCCCGAAATTTTTGGGAGAATTTTTTTCCATGAAACTTCGCATAGCAGGATTATTTGAGTTGCTGAACACGAATATCACATTAATTCTGTATCGTAACTTCGTTTTTGCAAAGTTACGATAGGTACACGTTAGGCGCAGTACGCGTCACATCTCTTTTACCTATAGTCTGGTAGGCCACAACGCGCACCAGGGTGGACTTTGTGTGCAATTGCGACCGCAGTGGTATCGGCTTGCCGACCAGCCGGTTCCATGGGAGACAGCATCGAAACATCAAAATGGAAGGAATCACATCACCTACATATCAAAAACATACCAAAACTTATAAAAGAAAGCCTAAAAATGGATCGAAAAGCCGATCGCCCGGTCAAAACCACTGCGGTCGCAATTGCACACAAAGTTCACTCTGGTGCGCGTTCTGGGCTACCAGACTGTATGGGAAACTGCAAACGTACGCAGACAAGAGTCGAGATCGCGGCGCGGCTCTCATGGGCAGAGACGCAGGCGCACACTATGCTGAGCTCCCGTGACTCTGCCCAAGAGAGCCCCGCCGCGGTCCTGACTCTTGACTGCGTCCGTTTGGAGTTCTCTGTACATTCTATGCGAACTTGCGAAGTGCGAGTAGATGATGATTACACCAATGCACTAATACTACTCGTTCAGTCCACAGAACGTCTCCACAAATCGAACATACTAGAAGCGAAAACTGGTAAGAAAACCAGTGATTCTAAACATGGGCTTCATTAAATGATTAGAAAACCGAAAAGACCACTACACATGCCGTTGTCCTATTGCTTCATTTTCATTTTAGAAGAAACCAAAGGTTCGAGCAGCTGACAAGATGGAGAAATTATCACAAATACGAGAAGTAGGAGAAAAACCTATACATCAATAAATTATCTTTACAATGAAAGTGGACCGATGCGGTCGCATATACTTCCCATAATGCAATCGAAAATAGGAACAAGAGATCGGCAAACAATCCGAACCAACAGCACTGAGAAGAAAAGCAGTTGCGACTCGTGATACTGCTTAAATATAAGCAATCTCTATAAATTAAAGGAGCTATATGTAGAATTTGAAATTCACACATGTGGAAGACTAAGGAAATGAGCATGAACGACATCTTCAAGAACACTAGATTTCTCTTCGCGTAGTTGAGGTGGTTCGGTATCAAAGAAAATAATCTGTAAAGAAAAATTATAAGAGATCATTTTTTGATTATAAATTTCCGTTCAATTTTTTTTTGCCAATAAATGCAACCTACCAGATGATCATCTCTGGTCATGGCGCTCTGCGCTGTCAGCATGGTCTCATGTAGGAAAATCTTACGAATATGATGTCCGTCATTACGGCTCTAAAATAATGCAATCAGTCTGTTTCGGTAGCACTCTTGTAATACAGTTCAGCACTTAATAAAGAAATGAGTACGACACAGCGAAAACATACAAATACATAGAAGTGTTGAGGACGAGGAACTGTAGGGACTGGATCCGCATCGAAATCCGTTTGATTCGACTGAACCTCTTCCATTACTCGTACATGAATGAATTCCGCCAAGTGTTCCACTGAACACACGTCATATTGAAGAAAAAAAAAACTTTCCAACAAGAACATCAACCAATTATTAAAGAAGAGTAGCTTGCAAAGAGAATTATTGAAGAAGAGTAGCCGCACTAGCCCACAACAAAAGCGATAAGAAAACCAAGTAAATAACTATCGTTGCTCAGAAATAACAAAATGAGAATGAGTAGTAACTTAGGACCCAGCCAAAACGAAAAATGCTTAGTTTTCAAGTGAGCGCTCGGAAGGCCTATTTAAGAGCTGCTACTAACCCTTAAATTGAGAAATAATGTCTTTTCACTAATTAAAACCACTGGATCTTTGTGAGATTCTGTGTTCAGGAAAAAGCGTGGTCAGATAAGGAGAAAATGACGAACTGGTCGTATCATGCTTCGTTCTTATATATCGGGGTAGCATGAGCTCAGCAGGACATTGTCGTCGAAGAAGAGCAGCAGAAGGCAGGAGTTCTGCCTCTATTTCGTCCGCTCCAGATACAGGAGGATCGTACATATCAGTGTCATCCGTCTGAAGTGGAAACATTGACCCTTTAGCATCTAACAACAACTCAACCGAAGATATGGTAACGATCTGTTTGGTGCGTCTCATTGGGTATTCCAACCAGTGTACCGCTATTTTGGCACATTTTCTCTCAAAGGCTGCTTACTATTGCTCACTACTGGAGTAGTGAAAATAGCCATCATGTGGATATACTACAGTCCAGCGGCTATTCCATCATTAATACTGCAGTGGAATTTCGAGCGGACAGAACGCAAGAAACTCATAATGGAATAGAGCGATAACTGAGAACAGAAGCACTAATCGATCACAGATTGTAAAACTGTCTTAACCTGTGCTACTCTTCAACCCCCCCCCCCCCCCTCCCACCATCGTGTTACGTCGTTCTAACATGTACGTTTCACGTACTCACACACCACCACCGCACCCCGCTCTCCACTGATAAGTTAGAGCGTGCACAACTTATGCAAACAACTGCGTGCTCTTGATGTAGCAACACTACAACGGCTACTGCTTTCTGAGCCGACTGTAACAACAGCAGCCTAATTTGCTTTGGCCATTCGAACATTAGCGAAACGATTGTCAAAAACTGCAAAAAAGACGCGAGATAGGCCAGAATCTTCTCAATGTGCAGAAATGATGCACGATTTCCGTTGTCAAACGGCAGCGATACATTACTAAAATATCAACCACAGCACATAGTCCCACAGTACACCACCTGTAAGGGTAACAGTCAAGAGGTACCCGACTTAGTTAGCACCATCCATGCAAAGGCTCGGTGGCTGTCACTAATTTACCATAACAGTGCTGCGTTGCTAATGACAGTGTCAGCGGGTTCTTGAACTGTTCCTGCTCCAAGCACCTCCCATTTTGACTATGGTGAGCTTATGCAGCTCTGCAAAACTCAGCCGATAACCGCCCTTAGTTGGTCGGATGTGTGATTAGGTTAGTTGAATGTGTGAATAGGTTAGTTGAAGGTGTGAATACTGGAGAGATGAAGAGCCGGGTTTTCGAAAGAAAAAAAAAGAACTTGCTCTAGTTTTCTTCCTTACCACTGAGAAACAGTACTATTGCTGTTGTCAAAACCATTATTGTTTCACCATAGTACGAAAGTTCAAACCTATACAATTCCATGCTGAAAAACTCAGATCTAACTCCATACAGGTCCAACCCACTTAGTGATATCATGGGTTCGTGGGTGGAGCATACAGTTCGTCTAGCAGCGCAAAGATGGTCTACGCCGAGCTTGCTGCGGGCGCTATGCGGCCTGCCGTAAGCTCTTACGCTGCTGATGAGCTCACCTGACAATGATTAGGTCGGGTACCTCTTGTGAGTGACCACACCCGTAATATGCGCAGGTATTAACGAGGATCATGTACAACTTCAATGTTTCATGTTTCCCAGAAGATATAGAAGATAGGAACAAAACAAATCTTTCAAATGATAAAAACAAAACAAATCTTCCAAGAACTCTTGACTTACTCTTCTTTGAAGTGGATCATTCATATTTTCTTCGGGAATATGTGGCGAAGAAGGATTTTCGTCCAGCCATTGGTTCAGACGCTCTTTTGGATGAAGAACAGAAACAGGTGGTTGGACTCCATGTGCACTTGTACTTTGCTGCGATCCACTGGTTAAGGGTGATAACTCGGAAGTTGTGGCATTTGTGTTTGTGGTGTGCCCCATGTCGTCGCTACTAGTTTGCATGACCATGGGAGGTGTTGCACTCTTAAGAAAGAAAATTAATCAAAGAACTTCACGAGAACAATGGCACAAGAGTGACAAACCTTTCCTAACTTGCGACTGACCTCTGTTCCAGGTGTGTCATTGGGACTGCCATTCACGAACGCCGTTGGTGGCGGTGGATCATCGCTACAGTCAGAGACGGACAATGATGATGAAGGTGTAGAAGAAACTAGCGAAGATGCGCCAGAACTACTATACGTAGATGATGAAGTGTCGCCTGAACACAAAAGCTACAAAGCGATAAACGGGTACCACATAAAGTTAGAGTGTTTTAGCAAGCACTTGTAAACTAGGACAGCAAAAAAGACGATGTATACAACTGAAAACAATAATAAGCCAAAATTACTCCACATCAACCAACTTTCGTCATCACTTTTATATTCCTGTTCGATTTCCTCATTCTCATTCTCCATATCGACTTCGTCCAGCTCCTCATATTCAGCTTGCAATTCCTCCTGTAAGTACAACTTCGGCAAAATTGAAACATACACACTTTCTCCACCAAACCAAACAGAGCCACCCCACAACAACAATCACCTCCGTCTTTTCGTAGGCGTACGATGCAGAATCATATCCCATCTGAACCTGATGAGAACAGCTATACAAAGCCAACATTCGCCACTACTGTTTGGCGAGGTGATCACTCGAGAACAGGTTTGAACAAACAAACAGCAAACATACTTCTGTTAAAAGATCAAGTTCGTCGATGATTTCCTCTTCTTCCAGAAAGTCATTAGTGAGTCCAGCACCGGAAGCGTTGTTTCCAGACCAAGACATTGGTGCCGCACCCTCTGAACAAGGGAAGCAGTAGAGCTTTCATCCAAACAAAAACAATCGTCATATGTAGTTTGGCCTTTTTTTTAAAGAATGACAAACACTTATATATATATATATATATATATATATATATATATATATATATATATATATATATATATATATATATATATATATATATATATATATATATGTAATTTCACTCCCGACCACTTATCCACGAATGTCATTCCATTCGCCTTAAATTCCTTGCTTTTCTTTACAACTTAGTTTCACAGCATGGTTTTTCAAAGATATAAAAACACATTGTTCTTCTGTTACATAGTTCATGTTTATAGTGCAACGAGAGTCAAATATGATCTACCTCCATCTTCGTCAGTTGGAGAATTTGATCCGTTATCAGCTCCATCATCCGGTCCATTCGCGGAGCCGTCCTCATCTCGCCTTTTCTTGCGCTCTTCAAGGATTACTCGTTGTTAGTTATGCAAAATACAAACAAAGGAAGAACCAAACAAAAGCTCGTATCTTACTTTCACATTCGTACGAGCCTTGTACGCGTTTACGCCGATTCACTTCCTGTGCTTTGATTCCTTCCTCAATAGAGCTTCTAAGCGCATCCATATTGGTCTGTGCAGCAAACTTTTCGGATGCGACCGATTGAAGGTCATCATAGGTCTTACGATCAGGCCAAATCTAGGATATGATTGGAACACTCATTGCTAAAACGCTAAGCGTCGTTAAGACTCGACTTTACGCACTTGATTCGTATACATTACGCCCAATTTTTCAAATTATCGTCCTTCTAGTTAAAGTTTGGTCAGTGTGGTCTCATATGGTAGCCAGGGGGAAAGGCCTCCACAGAAAAAATAGCAGAAATTTTATAAAATTACTTGATGAAATATAATGTAAAGGGTGAAAAATGCCTGTTATATTCAGACAGTTTCCTCTAATATGCCGATAAAGAATGAAAGTTCCTAAAGGGCAAACAATTTTAATGTATTGATACGTGAGACCGTCGTGAAAAGGTCTTCCCACCAAGCTTCTTGAAAGATGTGGCTTGGAACTTGACAAACTGCTTAGCTGTTACACAATTTGCACGTTACAAAATCGGCAACACCACTATCAACACGTTGATAGATGCGGTGTACATAAAATGTTTCAGAATAGACTTTAAGACCTTTTTTGGGGCTGGGTTTGCACCAGCTTGCTGCAATAACTGACATGGCAACTACTGATGATCCTATTGATATGACGGGGTAAGAAATCCTAGTCAACAACGCTGCACCTATGAAGTGCATCAATCAACGTGAGCGTTTCGAACAAATGCTCCTCGAACGGTTCCTCTCTACAGCGTAATTTTTGTAATTTTTGATCTTCACCGTTGGAATCAGAGTGGCGAGAAGGTTAAGAATCTGCTGCAATTTCCACCCGTAAGAACAACTTGTGACCATGGGTGCGATGGTCGGAGCCGAAGCTTTCTCCCCATTCACTTTGGACAGGGGTCCAGCAGACCCCCTTCTCTTGAGCAAGCGGTAGGAGACTGGGGCTGAGCCCCAGTAAAAAAACGATTAATAACATTAGTTTTTTTTTCGAGGGGCGCAAGGGAGGGAAAGACGAAGGAATCGAAGGCGATATCAGGAACTAGGAAGGAAATATCTATATTAACAGATGTTAATAAACGTTGATGGAAAGATTTTAATAGATGTATTGATTGTGTGAGTCAGTCGGAACCAATCATAGGTCACGAAATTTGAGTTGGAGCACTGAATTGAACTTATTGCAAGGGGTTAAAGGAATTAAGAATGACACAGTGATCGCTGGAAATTTCCACTTAGTGAAGGGTATCCTTAGATAGCTGAAACCTAAGAGATGAAGGATGCACAGAACAAGTCAACATCTGCGGAACCTTTTCCGTTTCTCAAAAGCAATACTTTTCGCAGCAGTTTCCGTTCTATGAGGAATAAATGTGTTAATTGAAAGTAATTCAAAAATGGGACAGTCCAGAGAAGAAGAGAAAAAACTCTATAACCTCCAATCAATTGCGAATGTTCTTGTGAATAAATTATGGGATCGAAATCGATATGTTTGAGAGCAACGAAAATAGCACGGAATAGTATGTCTTTTTGAAGAATTTTTCGTCGCACATCAAACCAAATGAGCTGCTCAGCACATGAGAAAAAAAGTAGAACAAATTCTCTATTGATCTGTATATTACATGATGAGTAAAATCTGTCATGCGCTGTGCAGGAGGGGGTGGTGCCAAAACCAGTACAGGCTCCGGCCAAATGTGAGACAGTCCAATGAGGGAGGAGGGTGCAGAGCGGGAACCGGAGCCGTTCTTAAGGGCCGGATCAGGTACCCTCCATTTTCAGCGGGAACGACATACTGCGAATTTCCGGAAGAAGTGACAACTGATATATAGGAAATTCCAAATGTATTTAGACAAGAGTCGAGACCTCGGCGCGGCTCTCTTGGGCAGAGGCGCACACTGTGCTGAGCTCCCGTGACTCTGCCCAAGAGAGCCGCGCCACGGTCTCGACTCTTGTCTACGTACGTTTGGAGTTCTCTGTAGATGTAGTTTTACTAGAAGCAATCACTATGTATCCATAGGTGCGATAGGGGTGAGAACGCCCCTGCCAAAGTGAAGGGGGTTACCGGGCAAAAAGTGAAGGGTGTCGACCGGGGGGGGGGGGGGGCTTTCTGCTTCCTTTTAGTAAGAGTTGTGGTATTAGTAAGTAAGTGTCAATGCCCTATCCATTGATGCAATGCCCAACATGTCTTCAAATGCCATGGAAACTGAGCAAATCTGGCAATATATTTCTGCTAACACACCGTTCAACAGTTTCATGAAACCGTACGATAGCGATGAGTCATCGCTATCGTGCTGCGGATGCTCTAGGATACTGCTTTCAAATGAGGAAACAGCCATTGATTACATGAATGACGATAGTCCTCAGCACACCTTCATGATATGGTCCACTCATACATACACAACTGCACAACATTTCTTCTCTCCTACATACAAAAATTTGACACTGAAATTACACCTGCTTTTGAGCTATTTTTGTTTATTACAGCTTTATTCGGAAATGAAACCTAGGAGTGAAGGGTATCTATGTTCTCCTCCTCCAATCCCCTAACTGATAAACCACATCTCGTTTCATGTGGTTGCGTTTCTTTTTCTGTGAAGGGGGGTGAGAATGTTTCTGAAGCCATTCTCACCCCATGCGCGCTCCTCTCTTCCCTCATCGCACTATCTCGCCATTTGTCTAGCAACGGGCACGAGAATGCCCCGTTGTTTCGGCTCACCCACCCTATTTTTCAACCAGAAAAGGGTTTCCCCCGTACATTTGTATATGGGTGGAAAGCGCATCCTTTCTAGTATGTATACATGTAAATACTTACCACTTTCTCGGAAACACAAGACGATATCCTTTGAAAAACACCTAATTTGTAGAGTTTTCGACCGTCATGTTGGTACCACTTTTTTACCTGCTCATCTTACAGTAACTATCACAACTCATACACGTAAATGAAGAGAAAATCTTTGCAAATTGTGGAGGACTATCCTCTTTCCGGTTAATTCACGAACTTTTCCATAATGATCTTAGAAACATACATGCTATGTTTTTCATACCCTTATGTGTTCAAAAATTTCTCCGCAAACATGCTATCTATCGCTTCCCACTTCTAACATGTAAAACTCTACTAGGTTTGAGCTTCAATTAGATACCCTTCACTCATATCTAATTCTTTATCCTTCACATAGAAATTCCCTCGTCATTTTCCCTGTCTGCGGCAATGGTCACGTTGCGCACTCCATTCAACACTAACGTCATTTCGATTCCTGACTCCTTTATTCACATGGACAGCAATAGAATCGATCCTCTATCATTGAATTTGTTCAGTTTCACTTTACCAAATTTTTGATTTCTTCACTTCCTTGTCTTCTGTAACTGGTTTGGTGAAGGGGGTCTATTGGCCCCCTCCCAAAGTGAAAGGGATCTGAGCCTTGGCTCGGACTATCGCACCTATGTATGTATCACTAATATGTCCACGTTTCAATTAATGAAGTTATAAGGGAAAACAGTGGGGTTTTTTTTTTGCCACTTTTCGGTATTATATATCAAAAGGGAAGAGGTTGCAGTGGTTGAATAATAGGGTATTGGGCACCAGAAGGTAGGATATGAACTGCTGATATCCCTCGGACCCGCACACTTTCGAAATAATAGTAATTCCAGCTTTTTTATGTTTAAATTAACGCCAGATTTTTCTCGTCGAGGCGATGACTCATCGCGCCGCCGCCGTCAGTTCCCAGGGATAAGGGTATACCTGAGTTTATGAAGGCAACCCCCGGTCAACGCCTTTTCATGTAGGATGGATTGATGGATTGCACGTAGTTCAGCAAGCAAAGCTGCCGCTACCCACCCCACCCCACCCCCTCAGGGCCGATGAATCCCTTCAGTTTTGGCACAGCTGGCAAGCCTCAGATCCTTCAGACTCTCTTCACCTCGGAGACCTCCGGCTCCCTCCTATCGCAACTATGCTCGTGACGCTGCCGAAAAGGATGCACTAACAACAAGATAATGATTGGAAATGCATAGCTCACTTAAGAAAAGAAAAAGGAAAACGAACAAGGTTAAAGAAAAACTAATTTGAAATTGGTATCATTGCTGGAGATGAAACTGATCACAAAAAATGTAGGCAAAGTGATTGGGGTAAGCAAGTAAAAAGAAAAGTAAAAGCTTCAAATTATGATGTAAAATAAAAAACATGTGTAAAAACAATATAAAAATAAGCAAAACAAAAAATGGAACGTATGATTTTAAGTGGTTTCAAACCTTAGCAATTAGTGAATCAAAGTTCGGATCAGGTCTCAGGGAACGCTTCGAAACCAGTTTTTTCCGGCATGTCGGACATTCTTTGTTTCCGCGAAACAGAGCTGTTGTTATACACTCTGCACAGAATCGGTGGAGGCATTCCTGAAAACGCACCCCCAGTTCTTGAACTTCATGTAACTCTTGTATTACTTCCATGCTATCGGAAATCAGTAAATAGTAGTAATAAGTTGAATAAAAAGAAGTTTCTGAGCCTGAAGTGAATTGCACTATAGAAAAATGCTGTAGAATGGAATGAGACAAAGATAGACAACGTCCATGCAGACTAACACCATTATTTTGGCATAAAATCATACCTTGGTGGTCATGGTTTGCGTTAGAAGATCAAGACATATTGGACAGCTCAGTTCAGTTGACAGAGTCCCTGCGCGTAACCTCAGTTCGGTGTTATCTGCCAACGACTTATGTGGTGTTCGGACCTGTTAAATTCTCCTTTAAGCAACCTACTGTACAAAAAGCGGCTGAAAGGATGGATGTATCAGAAGAAGTAGAACAGATCAGTGGAGACACAGGCCGAGGACTATGGTCTGTGTCTCAAACTGATCTGTTCTACACACCAACACGTAAGTATACATAGTCTGTCCAAAATGGCGAGTCCGCCCACGCACGCGGGGTCGAGAGGCGGTGCGGCTGGGACGGATGCTGTTGGCTGCCACGTCGTCCACGTCACAGCCAAATCACTGGTCAGACCATGAAGATAACGATGAAACGTGAGACACAGACCAGGGATGATGACGTGGAGCGCTGGCAAGCGTGGCAGCTTCTCGATCCCCGCGTGCGTAGGCGGACTCTTCGTTTCGGACAGACTATACTCGAGTATGAACCAGCCAATCTTACCGGGGAGTATGCTAGGGAGGGAGTTCGACAACTCGTAACGAAATGTACATAGTTGAACCCCCTCTTTAGCATCCTCCCCCGGTAAGCATTGTCATATGCAGTTTATGATGCTGATCTCAAATCCGCTTCCCCTATTTGCTGCGGAGCTCTATGTGAAGGGTTACGTGGCATAGTTTTGGCTTGTGTAGACCGGCCAAATCTCATTTTTGAGATATATTCTGCTGAAAATATGAGCGAAAACTGTTTCAAACTCGTCAACTTATTGAAAGTAATTGATGTTTCCTAGACTTTCTTAGATCCAGATGAGTTCTCGCGATCTTTTAGGAGGATAGGAAGCCAAATTTCGGCTGCTTCGGGCAAGCAAAAATCATGTCACGTGACTGACCAAGGAGGGTTCCGCAGCAAAAAGGGAAAACAGATTTGGATCAGCATCATAAACTGCATCAGTATTCATTTCACTACATGTTGTCGGACCGCTCTAGTATCCTTCCTTGGTTAGTCAGTCCCAATTCTCCACGTCATTTTTCTTTTCAAACCAGTTCCTACCAATACAGCATTTCCTACAAAAACACCAGCGAGCATTCTCATAGCATATCACCCTAAAAAGGTACTGAAAACTTGAACGAAAGGTTTGAGAAAGAAGAACCCGCTCCTCAGAGAACTTAAAAACCGTGTTTTGCATGAGATTGAAAGATGCAAACCCCACGATTAAGACATGCGTGTTCATGCAAAACACGGTTTTTTTTCAATCAATATTTCTACAATATTTCTATACCAGCAATAGTCAATCCACGCACACCCATGGATATGCATGGATCTTTCAGGGGCTTTGCATCCATTTGGCATGGGTATGCATGGGTTTTTCGTGCGTTCCGTATCGAATTTGCATCGGATTTTTGGAGACGCAAGGGATTTGCATGGGTTTTGCATGGGTATGCGTGGGCTTTGCATATATTTGACCATTGCTGGTATAGAACTATTGATTAAAAGATTGCATGTCTTAATCGTGGGATTTGCATCTTTCAATCTCATGCAAAACACGGTTTTGAAGTTCCATGAGTCACGAAATGGGCATATCCTTGTTGACGACACCACGAGAATTCTGCTACGGTTTTGACATGCGCTGACACGTATGCTGCATGCTTTACTTCGATCAGAACCGGTTATGACGGAGGTTAACTGGTACGACCTGTCAAGACTCATGTTGTGCGCGTCAGAACAGGTTAGAACAGTAGCAGAACTGCACCTTCGTAGCGGTACTACACAGTTACGAAGCGCTGCCTACGAATGCACTACATGTGGGTGGGGATGGCCGTGAGTATTTCTATTCGAACAGATATTAATTTGCTGTAAGACATTGAGTTTTTGGACATTCCGTCGCAAATACTCATATGTAACAAATTATTTAGTGGAGAAAAAGAACAAACCCTATCGTAGTCATCCAGTGAGAGTTCTTTTCCTTCCGCATTAGCCGAGGAGAAGGGGAGATTATTCATCCCTCGCAAGAAATTGTCTCCAGGGCTGAAACCTGTCGGAGATCAGCTTTTCGGAAGCGGACTCTTCTACCAATAATCAGTAGGATTCTTTAATCGGTAAGGATATGAATGAAATGATCATCAAACAAGGCAAGGCAAGCAATATGCAAATGCAGGAAAACGGATGGCTTTGTACTTGGCGCAGGCTAGCGCTAAACCGCGCCGAGACAGCGCCGCGCTTTGCGATGGAGCGCGGTAGTTGAAGCTTATTTTGGCGACAATGATGACCCACAACGTTTATGCTTTGCATTTTTGGCGTTTTTGCAGTTCTGCGCTTACCTTCCCCTTCAAGAACTAACATTTCGATGACCAAATCAATTTTGTTGAGTATTTCACTAGTGCTGGTGTTCCCCGTTCGAAATAGATTTCAGTTTGAAGATAATCACTCATTCGTAACGGCGAAGCTGTGAGATACTGAGATAGTCCTGTATCCCACAGTACACTAATACATATCTCATTCGATTCAAACCTAACAGATGCTGGTAGCGTAGAAATTGCGCTACTTCTACATTACATTCAGTCTGATCACAGCTTTGTGAAGAAATCCTACCTTCAAGAAGGCCTGGAGCTTGATAAACGTGTTCGCCAAGAGTAGGTTGTTGAGTTGGTAACCTCTCCGTTGTCGCTGATTCAATGAAGCCCGTGATACTCCGTCGAAAATCAGTGAATATCAGAATCGACGTCTGGTGATGGAAACGCAGAGCGCTGTGGTACATGTTGTGCATAGCGGTAGCTTTAGTGACGATGTAACGCGACAAATGTTGCTCCCTGTTTCCAGTATTCTTATGGCATGCTTTCGCTGTTTCCTTTGCAATAACCAAGTCTGAGGTGACCTTATGAAATTGCATGCATCAGTCATCAACTGATGTGGCGCTGATACATATAGGAAACTCCAAACGTACGTAGACGAGAGTCGAGATCGCGGCGCGGCTCTCATGGACAGGGACGCAGGCGCACACTATGCTGAGCTCCTGTAACTCTGCCCAAGAGAGCTGCGCCGCGGTCCTGACTCTTGTCTACGTAAATTTGGGGTTCTCTGTAGTTACGGGCAGCTCTCACGGAAATTTTCACTTCTGAATTAAATCATTTAAATTTTGATCGGTTGCCTGAGGATCATAACAGCAGGTAGAACCCAAAGCATTGCCACCTGTCTGCGAAAATATTGCACTGGACGCTGCTATCATTGTGGTCTTTTCGGTTTCCACTCGCACCAGTTTACCCCGACAAGGTCACTTGCACGTGCGCATCTGACATCCGCGTGGCAAGACTTACGAGTGGAGGCACGCACAATCCAGTGCATGAAAAACTTGAGTTCACATACCTCAAAGCCCGGAAAATGTGGGCGTATTTAGTGGACGTAGACTTAAAACACTGTGGCACCAAGGTCAATAGGCTTCATGTGGTCTAAACATCATTGTCTTCGTTGGGTAGTACTTTCCTATCACAGGATTTATGGCTCATGCAGCTGGTGCAGTAGATGGTAGTGATGTGGTGAGACGCAAGGAGGGAGTAATCACTTTCTTCGATCGCTTAGAGGAAGAAGCTGCAGAGGAAAGCTTGGCAGGCAGCAGCGGTGAGTGTATACAACATTATCCGACAGAATAGCGTTTTGTTATTCAGTACACAGCTAATAGTTAAGGCGTCTTGTCGAGTCTGTTTGGTCGACTTTGGCGTCCTCAGAGCACTGCTAGCTCGGAACCTTCCGGGTCTGCTACGTTTTATGTTGAGGAAACAACATCGAAAGGAAGTGAGGACGATGAAGCCCCAGATACAATTCCCAGTAATCCATTGGCAGGGAGTACGGGCAGCAGCGACGCTGTATGCAGTTTTTTTTTCTTTTGCACGGTAGGTTTTTTCTGTGTAAGTTTCATTTTAGACACCTTCGAGAATACTGGCGAACGGTCACCATGGAACTGGTCGTGCTTCCCCCACTGCTACCAGTCTCAGTAAGTGGAGGCTACCTTCCTCCTCTTTTTTCCTTTCTAGCGGTTTCAGAAGTGTTTATCATCTGGGGTGTTATCGTACTTCAATCCCTACTCCAACTTTACCCATCACATGTTACAGCAATAATTGAGCATACAGTGTTGGAAATTCTTTACGCGACTTCGTTGGATCCCCGCCCCTGGCAATCCAGGCCATGTATCCCTCCGGAGTCGATAAATTGATATCAGAGGAGTCTGCGAGAATTAAGCGCTGACTTAGTATATCTGGTGCCCCACTACAATTTTTTTTATTGTATGGGGACGTACGCATTTAATGCTCTCTACAAATCCAGATGAAGTCGAATGTGTAACGCATCTCACGAACGGGATTGTTTAATGCCGAACACTTTACCCTTTATCCTAACTGGTTTTAGATAGTCTGGATGGCGACAGCGTCTCAAGGAAATTCTCAGACAAGCTCAGCAGTATGTTCAAAAGCGGACACAGGCAGGGTTTGATGGATTACAATCGAAGCAATTTTCGTACGTTGTTGTTCTACTCCTGGGCCTTAATTTGTTGCATATCCGTCCTATTTTTGAGGTCAATACTGGATGCCAGATTCTACCGGAAAGGAGTGTTATCAATGTGAAGAACGTTTTTCAACTTTTAGGTGACTAGTCGTGTCTATTTCTAATCCTCTGACGATTTTCGCTTTTTTAAGGAGGAGACATCATTGCCGTCTTTGCGGACAAATATTCTGTGCGAAATGCTGCAATATTCACGTGCCAGGATCCGCCTTAGGTTTGTTTGTCTGCAAACTGGGCGTCTTATTGTTTCCTTATTCGTAATCATTGCATTGTTTTCGTTTCATTTGCTTTCTTCGTTCAGGCTATATAGGCGATCTGCGTCTTTGCCATTACTGTGCCAAAATGATGGCCCAATATTTACCACCAGAGCAAGATCGTTTACAGTCTGAAGAACTCAACAATGGTGCTGTTACGAATGAGGAACCAACAGTACAGACGAACGATGCTCTTGGAGTTGGTGGAAGAACAGTCTCAACCGTGTCTTCTGGTCAGTGTCATTCTGCCTCTTTTCTTTTTTTCATGTACATTGGAGTGCTAAGAGATACACTTGCACTTTCAAGAGTATAATTTTAATTTATTATAGGGGATCGCTAGAGAAAGTGTAGGGCCCTGAAGGTGTGGTAGGGTAGTATTCTGCGTAGGAGCGGGTGTTTTTGTACAGAAGTGATACGATATATTTGTCCAGCACCTCAAATAACTCCACCATGCAAGGTCTCAGCGGCAATGAGTTTTTGATTTTTTGTACTCCCGATGAAGAAGTGCCGGGAAGGGAAGAGGAAAGTGGAGGAGCAAACAAAGTTTCGGCTAAGAACGAAATAGACGATTCAATATTTCATCCTGAGTGCTTTTCAAAGTTTACAAAATATCCAAGGTCTAGTCCGTCGAATGTATGTAGGTTTAGAACTTCAATGCTTCCTATTTGTCATGTTATGGGCCATATTCATGTTTCATAATAGTTGTTCTCTATATCAATGAATGTTTACTTTCGCTTTGGTTTCTAAAATTTCACTTCTGTCGAAAATATGAAATATAGACTTTTCCTTCCATAACTTTTCGGTGCGTGTAGCGCAGTTGTAATAGGCGCTACTGCTGCACTCATAGTTCGATCATAGTTCGAGTCCTGTCCGGTGCACATTCTCCATTCCTCCGGGGTCGCTGAATTAGTATCAGAGTGGCCTTAAAGGTTGAAGCGCTGGCTGGGTATGTCAAGTGTCCCCAACCCTCCCCTCTTCACGCCTCAAGTCGCTGTTTAGGCACATGTTGCAATGTGCGATTCTCAGATGAAGTCGAGTTCTTGATGCATTTGAGAAAAGAGATTGTTTGTTGTAGTAGCTGCATATTCACATATTTCACAACTATACCTACTTTGAGATGTTTGTCTGCACTTCCAGCTTCAGGTTCAATGATGTGGAGCCATCCCTCGGATGTTGGTTCATCAACTCTTGAAAAGAAGGATACTTCCTTCATTCCACCCACAACGGCAACCAAACCGCCGTCTCTTCTTTGCGCGACTGAGCTGTACCTCCAACACGAAAAACGATCCGGCTCCCAATCCGTAAATTTTTCGCAGATGTAGCATATGTGATTTCAAATCAATTCTATTACCCTCTTGCAGGATAGCATTACAACTGAGTTGCATGAAGAGGAAGAATCTGGTCCAGATTGGTTCCGCAATATGGATCCGGACACGAACTTCCCCATGAAGGACACAGACCATGTGTGTTTTCTCATCTTGTACATCGTTTAGTAGTACATAATGTGATCAGCTTCCACGGTTTATTGAAAGTCAATTCCCTGTGAATGCAAGTTTACAGAATTTCACATCCCCACAATTACACATTGTAAAACTTTTTGCATCCAACTGTGGAACTAAGGCGCAAAATGAGAGATGCAGTTATGAGAGCATGAACCGGTCTTCTGCTTTACAACAGTGTTTCTTTGTGCATTCCGCTTCTCTTTAACGGAAAAGTGAAAATTATTGGGCGGATGAATGGTCATACCTCCTTAGCTGTTCAATTTCATACGTGACATGGACAACATCTGGTACATTCCTGTATTTGCGCCTCCTCTAAATTCGATGTTGGCTTTGCAGAAGTCGCGGAATAGCGTGGTACACCCTGCTGAAAATGATTTCGATCCTTTCCCGATTTCCATTGAAAAAGTTGCGCCTGAGAAGGTTGGCGAGAAGAAGCCGTTATCTGCAAAGTAAGTCTTTTCTCCTTTTTCTCCAATACACTTTTGTAATACGGCTTATCTCTTGGTTCGTTATAGAACGCATTGACGTATCCAAGTCTAGGTCTTCGCTCCAACTCTCGCCAACGAAAAACAATTTCGATGATGACATAGATCGTGCTTTTGATTTTCGAGCTGAGCAGTTATTGTCATATGTCTGTAGTCGAGAGAGAATTCGAGATCTCAGGTAACACTTCGTCAATTTTACCTCTCAGTACGGGGTTTCAATCGGAGTTTCGTAATGCTGACATCATTTCCCTCTGCTGCAGTAATTTTGAATCTATTCAGATGGAAACCAATAATTTTGAACCTGGCTAAAGAAATCGCTCACACTGTTAAAGTTGACGTCGCAAGGAGAAGAGACGATATGAGTATCTTGAGTTACGTGCATGTGAAAAAGCTTTATGTAGAACAGGAAGAGCCCAGTTCTGAAGTAAGTCATTCACTCATATCGTATTTCTTTTCTATGCTGAAATCTTGTTCTTCCACAGCTTATATGGGGTGTTGTATGCAGTAAAAGCGTCCAGCATGAATCAATGGCTGAACCTCTAAAGGATGCATCTGTCATGATTGTAGCTGGTTCCATTGAATACGAGAGAGTTCCAGGACGTCTCTCCAGCCTTGAGCCAATTTTATGTCAAGAAGGGGAGTTTCTCGCGAAGCAGGTAAAGCTTTTGTGTGTCTTTGTTGCACTCTTATGTCTTATTTGTGGATCGAGTCCTTCGACCGTTTCCCAAATTGATATAGACTCATCCCATTGTCGTATACGCTACTACTTTCTTGTCATTTTTCCTCAGGTTGAGCGAATTCTATCACGCCGCCCTTCTATCCTGCTTGTAGAAGGAAACGTTTCAAAATTGGCCTCAGACCTCCTACGTGAAGCTGGTGTGCGTCTAGTTGTGAACGTCAGCGCGCAGTGAGCCATTCATGTTCATCTTAGTAATGGTTTTTTCTTCAAAACGAAAACAGTATACGAGTTTTGCAACTCTGTTGGTCACCGACTTCTGCAGAGTGCTCCATCGGGTGGCACGATCTACTGGAGCGGATATTCTGCCAAGTTCGGATGCACAACTGATCCAACAAAATATCGGGTTTTGTCCCTACTTTACTCAGCGGTCGGTTTCTTTCAAAGACGGTCGGCGAAAACTTTTTCTGGTGAGGGGATGCCATTTTTTGGAATTTTATTTCACCAGCAGACGAATCACTTTAGTTTTCCAGGTAATGGACGAGTGCCCTCCGGATAGAGGATGTAGTGTTTTAATTAAAGGTGCTGATGCTCGGGAGCTGAAGGCTGTCAAGGTGAAACTTGTTTTCCTTCCTTGTGTAGATACTGGCGAAGCCCGATCAGCTTCACTGGGTTGGCAATCAAGCTAGACAGCTGCGGCCAGAAATGTCGCCGTTCATTTTTTTTTCGGTTTGCAGAATCTTCCAATCATACAAAGACTTTGCAGCGTATTCTTCTTTTCCTCACGTCGTTATTATATTCATCCCGCCTCGAGAAAGCATTTCTAAACATGTTCAATGTTCGCATGGCCTATCAAATACCAAATTGCGATGTATGTGAGGCTCGTCGTGAGAACATCGACCACAGCAATGAAAAGGTTTTCTTTTTTTCTACTGTCACTATGTATTAGGTTGTTGCGAAATTAATTGCCGAGATGGACACACCAGTTCAAAGTGTTGTAATTCGACTCATATACAACTTTTTCCATCGCTTTAGCAACCGTTCAATTAAGTAGATCCTCCCCGACAATTCTGCGAGGATTGCATGCCTCCGCAGCTGAAACCGAGAAAACCGAAAGGATCCGCAAATTTTTGGGAGGCAATTTCAGCATGCTCCAGATCAGCAGAGCCTTGATGCCTTACTGTACCAGTTTTATCGTGTGAATTTCGGAGAGTGAGGCTTAGCGTTATCTTGGAGAAGGGGAAAACCAGTTTTTGTTCGCCACTACCGGCCACATCTATAGCAGATTTGCTGACATCAACTCGAAATTACAATACCAGGACTCTGATGTTAGTGCTTGATGGGTTGGAGAAGGCTGCAATGGATCACACTCTTACAGCACACCACATTCCTGACACAACCTCCCTAGCGCTAAGATTTGATCTAGAGAGATTTAGAGATGGAAGGACGTGTCTACCGAAACGAATTCACGTTTTCTTTTATCGTACAGGAACGAAGCTCCATCTATAGTTACTGCTCAGTCTAGAAATGTGTAGTTCTCGGGACGAAAAATAACTTAGAAAAGATGTCACACCGGGCGAGACGCTGGTCGTCAGTCGTGGGGTGTTCACTTCCACACCTTTCTTGCCATGTCGATTGAAGTTGAATGTTTTGAAACTGTAGCATAGTGAGCCCCCCTCCCTGCCCTCAACGTCCGAATGGTTGGACCCGGATTAGGTTCCACGACTGTTCGCAACGCTTAATCGTCAGGGAGCAACCTGTGGTCACAACCAATGCAGCCTTAGCGATCAAAATCGACGTAAGAAAAATTCGCCATCTAATAGCCCACTGTCCATTGGGAACACGATTCCAAGGCAAAACAAATGCAAGATTACCGCAAGCATCCGACAAAGAGTGATTGAATTTGAAGTCATGGACCATAATCACCCGAAAGTCACGTCTGCTCGCAGTTTGTTCGCGACTTCATGGAAACCATCAGGAAAGAGCTAGCCAGAATATTTAAGCAGCGTTCGAAAGAGGAGGAGAAGTCCTACCAGAAGGTTACATAAGTTGGGCTAAGATTGCTCAAATTGGGCAGGAGAGAAAGGTTTAGTTGAGCATAATCCAAAACGGCATAATTTTCGCAACAACCTGATACACGCATAGTATTGTGAAACATACATTTTACACGCCGATTAACTCCTGAAGCTTGTGTTTTCAGTCTGACTTTGAACTAGCTCTGGCTGATAGTGTTTTATGTACATCTCCATTTATCGATCATGAACCTCCTTATCTGAAATCGGCGAAAGGAAGGTAAGTTACTGGTTGTTTACGTGGTCACTGTCGTGTACCATTTCGTTTATTTATCAGGAACTGTTCTTTGTTGCCGTATTTTAACGTACCCGTCTACCAGTTTTTCAATGAGAAAGATTTCGACGCTCGTGTTGACGACGAAAGTAGCGAAGTGCATCGCCAGCTTAGCCAACAATGCAAGGTAAACTTGATAGCCTTCATAGTGAACTCGCGATTATCCTCACCGTGGCTACCACATTCCAGACTCCTGTTCCGGACACTCCTCGTCACTTTTACGCGTTTAATGGTGCACGTGATGCCAATAATAAAAAGGATCTCGCTGCATTCCGAGCCATAAGTGGTGCTATCTTCAGAAAGCGGATACAGTTAAGGAATCTCAAAACACCACCGCGTGCAGATAGTAGAGTTAGTTTTTTTTTGTCTGTCTAGTGGCTTCCCTCATTGCTGCACAGTTTTATCCGGTAACATTACAGGAGCGTCAACATAGTCGTCGACATGATATTCTTGATCCATATGTACACCAACGAATTGCGGTTCTATTTGGTTCGTTTTCACCGAAATCGCCAAACGCTCCATATTTTTGCGTTAGACCGTGGGTAGTGAATATGGAATTCTACGGTCCACATGATATGACTTTGGGAGAATTCCTTACCAAGTAAGTACGACGCTCTATAGTACTGGTTCAATTTTGCGTTTGACAGTGAACACCCACGTTGAAGCTGTTTTCAGATAAGCACCTTCTTTACTAGTTATTTTTAATGCTTTTATTCCAGCCTTATACGTTCTTCATTTCAATATATTTCATGAAGAGTTAGTCATCTCGCCGGTGTTATCATTCCCATGCTCAAGAATTTCAGGTACTGCTTCAATAAATCGTACGAGTGTCCATCTTCAAACTGTGAAGTGCCTATGCTGGATCACTCCAGAAAACTTGTATGTTGCTGTTCTAGGTTGTTTTTGCGAATTTTTTAGTTGTCGTCATTTTCATCTTGTGTTTACTTCTGTTACATTGATTGCGATAATAGCGATAACTGAAGCTGCCCCTCATTTAGGTTTATGGACGCGTTTGTGTTGAGGTTACTACACAAGTAGTTGTAAGTGGAACAGATGAGTCCATCAATGGCAATACTGTGCCAGGCCAAATTTATGCTTGGACTTACTGCAACAGGTTTGCAGTTTCTTCAGGATTCAGGGAGCTTTTTTTCTTTCCGGATTCATTTGATTTGTTCTTTTTTTCAGCTGCAAGTTGTCTTCTGCTGTTGTTCCAGTGAACATGTCCGTCTGGCATTTATCCTTTGGCAAATACCTTGATTATATAGCTTATTCCACTTTTTCGAAGGTGAGCAAACTATACCATCCGGTTATGTTAATCATTCGAGCTATGTCTTCTATTTTCTGGTAATTTATTACTGAATGATGGAATGGGTATGAACACGAAGTTATCTAGGGAGGGGACACTGCTTCTCCAGTCAAAACCCAATGTTCGCACTGCTTCTTTCATGAGCATTCTCACTTCTTTTCGCTTGGAAACTATGTGGCCAGCTTCAAAATAACACCGGTTGGTTGATAAACAGCCATCAATTGGCTACTACTTCATTCCACCGTTTCTTTGTAGGTACGTCCTTATAATGTGCAGTTTTCGCCAGTGCAGTGTCGAATAATTCCTAATCAATACACTAAGCAAGCGCTGTTGGATGGAGTTACGAGGTATTTCTCAGAATTTCGGTATTTTCGGCTATGTGGAGCGGCAGAATTTTGGTATTTTTGACCATATGAAACACCTAAGTATCGGGACTTCAGAATGGCTTCGCTGGCTGATGATATAGTACGCACAGCTGAGGATCGTCTAGCGCTGTTCACAAAACATGACCAGTACAGCCAGTACGCTGGGACGTTTCACACTGTTCTCCGCCAGGTGGTTGACAAGTGCATTGCATCGATCGGGTGAGAATTTAATGCGCTGTTCTTGTTTTAGCTGTTTTTAATTAGATCTACGTGTGTAGACTATTTTTCGATATATTGTAGTATCGCATTTTTTATCCACCCCGCCTCTTTTCTCTTCTTCTCTTTCTCTTACTTGAACACTTGCTACTAGACGCTGTTACATTTATCAAACTAGCTGCTGCATCAAATCAATTTATTGCCATTTCAGAGAGAAACGCAAGTATGCAGAGGAGCTGAAGTGTTTGGATCGCAATATCATAACTTCGAACGACATCTATGCCGTGAAAGTACGTTATTGGTTTGATTATATATTCTCTTTACATGGTAACGCTTCTGTAGACCATTCATTTTTAAGGCTAATGAAGCTTTGATGCACATCCGTGAAGCCATTTATCATCTAATCACTACCTGGAATGACCAAAGCACGGTGCTTGCGGCAACTGTGCGCGCGGTGAAGAAGACTGTGGAGGATAATGGTGCGGCATCGGAGGTAAGTGTTGATGAATTTCTTGAATATTTTGAATTTTCCGGTCATTGGATTCATGATTTCAGACTACCGATATCTCATTAGAAAGAATCGATGATCCTTTCCCTTCGTATCTTCATCTAGGACTCAAGCTACAACCTAGGGTCGGCGTTGTTGTTAGAGACATAATGGTAAGTTTTTTTAGCATTAATCTTTAATGTGCTTTTCATCGGTTGTTCTTATGGGCTAGTTTCCTAGGACTCGAGAGGAAATTACAAACCGGATATAGGCAGTATCATAGCTTATGCACTCTCTTCTGCAGATTATGAGGTACGACGTTGCTCTTCTTCTAATAAAGAGGTTTTTTGTTTGCAGTTAGTGTTCAGTTTAGTTCTCAGCCTGGTGCTAGTTAGGATGTGTTGTCCAGCCATAATTAAAATATGAAGAATTATATGATAACCATTTGCTGGACTGGTCAACCTATTTTGTTGTTTTTAAGACTGAAATCTCTGCTTTAAAGAGCTGGTTTTTTGCAAGTTTTCAATTTCACCATTATGATTCAATGGCTATGTTCAGTGAGAAGAGCATTACTGCAATTCAACCCTATTTCTCCAGGGCTGGTGAATTAGTAATAAGCTTCTCTGAAAGGACGTAACACTGACTTCTAGACTGATTGGGGACTCACGTCATTTGTTTAGGTCATGGGTGCATTCGAAACCTTCCACATTCTATATATACAAAGTGAAAGCTTGTGCGTTTGTTTGTTTGTTTGTTTGTCTGTGTGTTTGTATGTACGGAATAAAACTTGCGGAGGATGAACCGATCGGGGCCAAATTTCGCATGAAAATTCTTCAGGAGCCGGCGGAATTCATAGGATATTTCCCACGCGGGACTATCAGCTGGTTTATCGAATATATCAATGGGTGACGGTCAAGAGGTGCGCTTGCGGATTTCTCGCACTTCTCTTGCACTTCGCTCGCGGCGGCGTGGCGTTAGGCAGCAGTTCTCTGCTGCCAGACTAGGTAATGAGGGGTGCGACCTAGCCTACATGATACTGTAGCAGTCTACCCATGCGAGGCTGCTTGTGCGATGATCGCTATCTCGTCCGAAAATGCCGCAGCGACTACTGAGTGGCACTGCCCTACTTTCACGAACACAAAAACTTCGGCTGAAACTTTTCCGCTGATACTTGATACAAGGGGTTATTGATGTTATCGATTTTCGACAATTTCCGCTCAGTGATCGGTGATGACATGTCCACTGGGGTTTTTGAATGCGCTGAACAAATATAATAACTGCTATGCATGGAAACATTGAGTTATCGAATTTTTAGTCGATTTTTCGAATTATTCGCTTCGACGGGTAAGAGCGCATTTGTTAGCGTTCTCAAAAAAAGCTGAACACGAATATAACATGCACTTTCTATAAAGTTGTTATCCAAATGACTTTTTTTTTTTCATTTTTCGCCAATAGGTCGGTTAAGAAAAAGGACGTCCGGGTCAGTCATGCTGTTCACTAAATGCGAGCATCTTGAACAGATTTAACGGTGGTAGCAAGTTCCCTCATCAGATGTGAAATAGTCGGGGTAGCAAAACACCTGAGCGAAGCCGGGTATGCCGTCTAGTTCCTGAATAAAGTTGAATGTCTGGCTCATCTCAAAACTTGTTCAGCAACACTGACCCCTTCGTCCTCTATTCTCATTATCGGATTCCAGGAAAATCGGCGTAAACAAAGAGAGGCTGCGAAAGGAGAGCAACCACCTCTGAATCTAAACTCGAGTAGTGTTGCTCAAGATGAACAAGCTTTAGCCGCAGAACATCTCGAGATTGAGTTTCAGGACAACCAGGCTTCGTACTATGTCAAGGTTTTTCTTTACCAGCGTAAATCTTTTGCTTAGTTCATGGACTCATGAGTAAGATTTTCTTTGCAGGCGTATTACGCGGCTAGGTTCCGATTACTTCGGAAGCTGTTAGTCACTGAAGGTGAAGAAGCGTTTATTCGATCACTGTCTCAGAGCACATTTTGGACACCTCAGGTACTTTTAGCCACCATTTCATGGGCTTTTACTAATATGTTGTCTTTTTTTTCAGGGAGGCAAATCTGGGTCTTTTTTCTACCGAACACAGGATGATCGTTTCGTCGTGAAGCAAATGTCGCGGTTTGAAATCCAGTCTTTCGTTGAATTCGCACCTCATTACTTCGATTATGTGAAGACAGCTGTGGTGGAAAACAAGCTGACGACACTATGCAAGGTGTACACAACACTCCAGCCGTGAATTTGTTTTGCTTTCGCATTAGTAGAGAGCACATTTTCGATTTTTTTTCAGTTTCAGTTATCACATTCTCTGCAGGTATATGGGGTTTTCCGTGTTGGTTACAAAAGCAAAACTACACAGTTGAAAGTGGATATTCTAGTTATGGAGTATCTTTTTTATAAGCATAATGTAAATCAAGTCTGGGACTTGAAGGGATCACTGAGGAACCGGTGCGTCGATTCTCATTTTGTTTTTCGGTTGACAACACTTTTAATTTGTTTTGTACAGAATGGCTGCAACAGCGAAAACCACGTCTGACCTCGTTTTGCTGGATGAGAATTTAATGAAGGACCTTTGGAACAAACAACTATATATTTATCCTCATGCTAAAGCTGCTTTGAATCAGGCAATCAGCAATGACAGTCACTTCCTCAGCTCCCAGGTATGATGATGTTGTTATGGCTACCTACTAGCAATAGCAAAGAGTATTGTAATTTTAGCACGTGATGGATTATTCTTTGCTAGCGGGCGTTGACGAGACAAATGGCGAACTAATTCTAGGAATTGTTGATTACATGAGAACGTATACCCTCGATAAAGTGAGCTCTTCACTGGCAAATTGACCTTAGCCACCGTCATATTATTCCTTACAGAAGCTTGAGTCGTGGGTGAAAATTGTTGCTATTCCTGGAGCCCATTTGCCTACAATTCTTAGCCCGGAGATGTACTGTACACGGTCAGTTCACTTCAGCTGACAATATACAAGTAATTTATCCATTAGCTTTCAGATTCTCTGAGGCCATGGATACTTATTTCCCAGTAGTTCCTGATCAGTGGACTGGACTCGGCTCAGCGGTTTCCTACTAACTATTTGTTTGAAGAAAACACCTAAGTATATTCACGAGGATATGGTTACAGTACCCGTATGTGGTCCTATTACGAAGACCATTTCGATTATCAAAGTTCACTAGAGTAGTGATTTATTTTCATAATAACTGTCCTTCTCGCTGAGGGATGGGCATGGATAGCTCGAAGGATTCAAGCCTAATGCCTCTGAGGCTTTATGCAGTTCCCACATTTTCCTATCCAGGGATTGATAGACTCATGAAGTCTAAGCTGTATGGAAGTCCAGAACTTTCACTGGAAATACTTTACGTTCCTCCATCTCGAATTGCAATAACGCTGCATATCTATGTTAGCGAATTACCAGCCTTTCGGATGTTTGCAGGCAATGTCAGTTACATCATCATTCCATTTATTTTATAGCAAAAGGATATATGTATAGTATTTATCTTTTTCCCCTGGCCACCTAATTGTGATAGGTATGTGATCAACCACTGACATGTTGTGAGTGCCTTTAGAGACAGGTGTTGATGTATAAAAATCTTTCTTCAGAGAAGTGTACAATTACGGAATCGATTTATATCATGAAGCATCTGTAATTACAATGTTTCCGGCTGCCATGAAAGTTTCATAGGAAAGATACACGTATGTACTAAATGTGCTCTAATCTCATCCGAGTTTACCCGGAAGGCGATGATGAGAGCGAAGATGTTAATAGCCATCCACAAATCCGGTTGCAAACAAAGAGCTCAATATCACAAATAAAACCCTCGAAGCGTTTTTAGTTAGGTGTGGAAACACATGCGGCTTCGTGCGGTGAAAGTTCCCATCACAGATCCAACAACATGAAATAAAGTGCGGACGGTTCTCTAAAGAAGTGTCTTTGCTGGAATAAAGCTGTTCAGTGCTACGGCGAAGTGTTTGCAATATCGCATGGAACAGTACTACATGAATATTGGAATAACTCCAAACTGACTATGTCTCGACGTCTTCTACCATAAGTAGTTTTCGAGAATCATCTTGTGGACTTCCTGGCCGAGATCTGAATAAAAACTTCGCTAATGTGAGATAGTAACGGAGAGAGGGATGTTCTTGGAGCCATGGTTCCAGCAACATTTAGTCTGCAGAGATAGTTTCTCGATGCTTTCCAACCTAACAAATACTCCACATTTACAAAACTCAAATCCAGTGGGCATCAGCTAGTGGAAGCTTGCACAAGGAATTTTAGCGCAGCGTTGTACGAGTCGCGTTCATGAGCAACGACAGGACGTGGCAACTGCCAGCTGCATCGCACATCTTGCGCAAAGTTTGCCACGCCCAGTCTGCGCGATGCACAAGCGAATCTACCCTGTTCAAAAACTTCGGTAGGCTTCACTTGGTTTTCAGCTGGATAGATCGTGGATTTCTTGGCGAAAAAAAAAAACGTAATAATCCACAATAATTATGAAGTACATGTCAATGAAAATTAAGCTTCAACTGCTGTGGCCCTATTGGTTTTTGTCTAGTCATGTTATAATAATCTTATTCAGGAGAAGATACTTAACACATCTGTAACAGTAACGTCTCTAAATCTCCGTTACCTAACTGATGCGAGGTATATTTATGGGTCACAGTAGCAACAATTTTCAACTATCGTTCTTCCTGACATCCACCCGCGTAGGAAAGGTAAAATCCAAATGCACACCACGGATAGCGCAGATACTGCCATGACGCAAGCATTCGACTGGCGTCCATATCTTTGCTGGTAATGCTGTACTACTGACCAGTCCCATAGGATGCTGCACCAAGTTTACTCGGTGCGGAGGGATGGAATGCTTGGTTAGCCAATCTACGTATCAAAATGGTGAGAGCTGTACTAATAGACCACGTCGTTCGCAGTAAATAACAAATACAGAAGTGAAACAAGAAATCAAGACTGTGGAATACGTCTGTAAACTTATGTTTTGCCAAATGGACCTCGATCATATAAAAAATTACGCACCTTTGCCGTTTTCTTGACATTCCGTGAAGAGTCATTCCAGAGAGGCAGAGTACCAAACCAGCTAGATTCACCCATGAGAGGCGATCATTATTAAGAAGATGTGCTAATAAAAGAGTTGCAACCTCCTAAAAACAAGAAAGTAGTTGGTTAGGTCACTACGTAAAATATAGAATAAGATATTAGCTGTAATGATGAATTAATTATTAATCTTCAGGTTTGTACCTTTACTATCCCGAAGATATTCAGCGTGATACCAGAGGTATTTACAAGTAGAAGATATTCTGTAAAATTGTTGTAGGAAACGGTGAATCATGAGCGAAGCGATAAGAACTCAATAAAATTAAGCACCTGACATTTCCATGCAGAATGCAAGCAACCCTCCACAAATTATCAATAAAGTAACTTGAACAGGAGCGTAATGCTGTTTGTAGAAGAGCACAGTGCTATAAGAGAGTTCACTGCCTATAACAATATGAAATAGTAAGGGTTTTATTAATGTGAGTAACAAAGTGTACCTTCAAACATGATTATCAGAGGTACGATGGGAATCAGCATCCATGGTTGAACATGAGCGACCATGTCCAGAGGATGATTGAGTGCTTGTTCTTCTCTTTGCATGACTAGTTGTGAGACTGTCCATCTGAAATGTTCTCCATGCAAAAGAAAGCTGGGAAACAAATGGGAGTTAACTCAGTTTCACAACAAGTACAGATACAGTTGTCTACTAATGTGCATCAGCAACATTGGATAACAAGAATAAAATTAGGAAATGCTCCAAAATCTGCGTCCAGTTTGGAAGCGTACTGAGGCCTTCACCGAGATTTAAGACAACAGTAGAAAAAAGTAGCATCCTCCAGATTTCAGATGAAATCGTGCAGCAGATTTCCGATAAACTCGTTTCAAAAGTGCATTCCCCATCTACTTCTACCACTTTTTCGAACAATTTCATATTTTTACAGCCTCTGTATTTTTATGATGAGTCCTGATAAGGTAATAGCACTGCCATTCTGCGTACTTTTCACAAGACCCTTGATGGCATCTAAATAAGCTGAAATGCAAGCTATGGAATGAATTCCTCTAAACACAGGAAGTGTTAAAAAGTGACAGGCTTCGATTTCATTTCATTGACAATGCAGACAAGAAAAACATGATATAGTTTGCGCGTACAGCGAGGATGTTTGAATCGTAGCTGCGATAAGGGTGAGACGAGGGTCAGAGAAGCGAGCGCTGTCCAGACCCAAAACTATTCATAAAGCAGTGATTTTTATTCGTTTTAAATCGCTCGTTTCCGAAGGGCTTTTGGAGTATAAACACTAGTAATCTGAACTAGGCTGCAACGTTTATGTTTCTAGGTAAAAAGAACACCCAATGAGCAGAGCGTACATGCGAAACCTTGTCGCAATTTGCCGAAGACCTCCGAGTACCAAAAAAAAAAAACCAAAATTTACGATTGGCTAACGATTTTTCAGTTCAGTATAAACACCCTTAAAGTAGCCCGCGAAAAGAGCGGAAGACTCGTACAGGTGAGCAAACAGCACTCTGATATAACGGTAATTCTAAGCTTGAAACACGGCAAGCTGTTCAAACGGTGGATAAAACAGCAATGCAAAGAAAGCGTGCACCTGCTAATTCTCTACAAAAGTAGAAATTCAAAAAGTTCCTTCAGTATTCTCTAAATAGGTTATAATTTCCTATCAAAAGAAGACATTTAACTAGGAGAAAAGAACATGAAACGGAACGCAGCAGATAAGATATGAAGAAGCGAGGAATTTCAAAAATATTCGGACAAACTGATCATTACCGAACTCCTGTACAAGAAGCTGCTAGTTCAACAAGCAGTAATCCAGTGAGGTCTAACTGAGACGAATGCCACGTGAACAAAAACAGCCCAGTAGCAATAAGTCCAGTCTCTAAACCGAGTGCTGGACGCCATCTAAAAGCTCGGTATTAGATTCTTCAACAGCTTATGGTCAATATATCATGGTAGAACATCAAACTAATCATGAAATAGTACCGTTCTAATCTTAATAGCAGCGAAAATGCGACAATAAACAGAATGGAGCTGCTTTTGGCCATTGTGTACAGACTAACGGTGACGTATTCAAGTGCCCAGTTCGAAAGCCCGATATCTAGGGAAGCGCATATTCCAATAGGCGCGAGCCATCTGAAATAGTGATTTTTTTGATTCATTAATCATTCGGTAAATAAATGCACGGACCGGAGCTGTTCCTTGAGATGAAGACGTATCCGTTTCTTGTGAAGAAATTCGTATATAGCCCGAATACAGACGGCAGCCAGCCATTTCACAATGTAATGCCAACACACGACAAACAACGGCAATTTATAATTCTGTAATGGAAAAAATAAAACTGGAAACAAAAACTGCACATAATTGCTGAAATTATCTTTTAATGCAATAGAGCAGAAGCTTTTCTGAACGGTTAAATCCTTTCAAACAAGAATACTAACTAAAAAGTGCACCAACGTTCAAGTGGTTGTCGCTCGTTATAAAAAGGAATGAAGGAAACGCATCGAAGTATGAGCTAGTTTGCGTAATGGAAGAGGGAACATGTCTATATTCAAAAAGCTTCGACCATGAAGTGGATACTGTGTCAGAATATCCTAGCCTATGACATGTACAAGGAAAAATTCGGCACTATTCCATTTCTTGAGCCAAAAACCTCTGGGATTTTTTAAGCTAAAACTTTGCAAAGGAGGGTTGTTCGAGGTGTTGAACCCGAATATCGCACCCATTCTGTACCGTAACGTTATTTTTGCAAGGTTACGGCAGATACATGTTTAACGCAGTATCTTAAGAAATCCCCCCAAATATTGCACAGATTTGCTGGACATGAATATTACAGGCGAAAATCCAAGATAGGAAACAGATATGACAAATAGAAAACCTTTGAAGAAGAGGAAATTTCGATAAGGAAAAAAGGTGAAGTTTAAGATCTTCACGATTTTTAATACTGAGAAGTTATTCAGGTTATGCTCCTAGAAGTTTCAACAAAGCAAGTGAAGGAGTGAGCATGATGCTTCTAGGCCAGTTCTCACACACTCAGGGGCCCAAATTAACAGCAGTTCTCAAGACAGGAGTTGTTCCTGAGTTGCCGACCATGTTTTTGAGTGTATCGCTTCCTAATACGAGATTTATATGGGTTAAGAAAAAAGTCTGCTGCATCAGAAGATGCCATTCTATTTCAGGTCTGCTGTCCTTTTTGCTTCTTTCGGCACGTGAACTAGAAACTAAAAGAGCTACATGAAAAGGACAACCAATTACAGAGCTACAAATCGTGATTTGTCATTGGATTGGTTATTGTTTTTTTTCACACACTTGGCGTGGGAGGTTATTTGATGCTCTGATTCAGAAAATGATACTCATTTTGTATCCTAGCACCGTTTTTGTAGGGTTACAGCAACATCACTAGTGGAATATAAATGGAAATGTTAGTTTTGGTAAGGAGAGAGGGGTGAAATTATGACGAAAAGATAAGAGTATCCCACTGACGTTTCTGAAGTTTTGCAAAGTAGGGTTACTGCGTGCATCAATGGCGAATACCAGCGTCACTTTTCATATCACTGTTATCTTCTTGTCAAAACTGGCATTCTGTGTACATATCTTCCTGCAGTAATCTCGCTATAAATTTCCAAAAACATGGTTGCTGTACAAAAGAAGTACGATTTTCTTAATCTATTTGTTAACTAAATAGGCACATAGGAGTGCATAGTCTAATTCTCAGCATGAAATCATGTGGAACAGTAGGAACTAAGATTTACAGCCAAAGAAACAAATACATAAGAACATAAGCTAAATTTGAGGAATTCTGAATAAGCGTGCTGATGGGGATAAGGAAATCAACCCTGCGTAGACAGGACTGGTTTACACTGAGGATGAGATAGTGAGTTCCAAAAAAGTAATAGAAAAACCATGTGCTCAAGAAGAAGACAGTTTTGGAGGCTCTGCCCATATCAATCAGCAAGATGCCTAATATGGGTATCAAATAGGCCCTTGTACGAAATATGGGGCGAAAATTTCCTTCGATAACCGACTCGATCACATGTTACGACTTACATGTAACTCTCTCAACCAATTTCATTTAGATTCGTAATGGGTTCACCGCACTTTGCGATGCTTTTGAACACTAACAAAGAAAGCTCACGATGACTTGAGTATTACTGACTACATAATAATCAATAACTAATAATTGATAACACAAACGATTATAAAGACCGAAACAACTGTTTAGCCAGCTGTAGCAAACAAAACAAAATAATGAAATACTGACCTTTATAAACCATTTCTGATAAAACGTGAGTCCTATTGAGAGTGGATAGTAGAGCAGCGCTATAAGCGCAATCTTCAGAACCATATCAATCGCAAACGGACTGTTATTCGAATCTCTGCATATTCTACCGCAGCCTGAATACATAATAACTTCGTGTTAATTATAGGAAAGGGGAACGATGCTATTAGCCCCAAGACCGGCTGGATAAACTCGGGCGATTAATACAGGCATTTAGTGGAAACGTGTTGAATAAATCGATCATGGGAACGAGATAAGCGACGGGATCAGATCCGCAGTTCGCCTCCACGCTTGGACAACGCGCGTGGCAACAGCACACGAGCGCACGTCGCCCGTGGCTGCGATTACGGACACGCATGACGTGCACGGGGTGCGTGCTGCACGCCGGCGGCAGTGGCACAGCTGCCAGAGGACACTCGGGAAAAAGAAACGTTGTCCACACCGAATAGTAAACAGTTTGGACACGAGGAATGGGCAGTTTCTGTCCAACCAGCGCCTAACGTCGACCGTTAATTTTAGAGCCACCGACGGAGCGAAAAGTAAACAAAGGAGCTGTTTTTTACCACTGCGTTCTTTTTGTGCTGATAGCGTGGATCGATATGCCTTTTTCAACTTGGCTTCGCGAACGATGCTGATATAATTGGTTAGGTGGTGCAAAGTACTACGACGTATCCCGACCAGTTACAGTCCTTCTCGATAAGAAAGGGGCAATTTAGATTAGCTGCGTGCGACAGACGCGCGTCAGACGCACGCGTCTATTTGCGACGGATTTTCCTTGAAGATCGGTCAAGACGACCTGCACCTCCTCAATGGGAAGAAGGGGCAGACGCCGCTATGGCGTAAAAGCGTGCGTCTGACCTGCGACTGCGATGCGACCGGACCCTATTCTTCATCATATTGACGCACACGCGTCAGTCGCACGCATCCAGTATACAGTCTTTCTCAAAATCCTTGAATCGCGCCACACCACGTATGATAATGTATAATACTTGATGTGGCGTGGATGAGCTGACGGGTGGTGAGGCGTGAGGCAAGCATTTTTGAGAAAGACTATAAATTGCCCCGTAGCTGTTATTAACGCTTGCGGCGCTGCAAAGTTGGTTTCGCGCCGTTCAAAGCCGCGAAAATAGAGCTGTGCGGCAGTTGCGATGGCAAAATCAGGAACATTTCTTACCTACGAGGACTTCTCTTCTACTTCTCTGCTATGCTCAGACAATAGCGTGCGGCCCGCTTGCTATGGACGTCAAGCGTGCGATCGGACACCGTTCACGCCGATGGTACGCTGATAGTATGTGGTAGTATGGGTGCGCGGGCCACACGCTTGCCTAACCGAGAAGTTTCCATGTTGGTACTGCGCGATCGCCGTGCTTCAAATCGGCGAGCGGCATTCATTCAGCATGCTATCGGCGTGACCGGTGTCCAGTGGCACGCAGTTATTGTCTGAGTGCATTGTGCATCGATGCGTCAACTCTGCAGTGCTGCAAGCGGACTCCAAATCAGCAGGAATGTGGTGGAACTGAGAGGGTCGTGCAGGTCCCGCTGCGATTCTACTGCTGCTATTCTATAAGACCGCGCACGCAATAAGCCTATCTTTCGACAACGGACTGTGCATATGGGCGGAATCTGGGACTTCTTACTTCCGAGATTCCCTTGCGGGGAAAGGGAGTTTGGGGGGGGGGGACACCCGGCATTGATCGATAACTTGACTTGTCTCACACGTTCTGACTTGTTACATTTTAGGTACCTATCAGACTTCGGCAAAGACTTGACTCAAGACAAGCGGGGCTTCGTAAGCGATGAGGTCAGCAAAAGGGACTTCGTACCTGGGACTTGAACCTTGGTTGAATAATCATCCACTTCTTTGGAAATAAGAGCAAAGAACGGAGATTGATTTTCTTTCATTAATTCTATTAATTCTCACTTAAATAAGAGTAAAATTAATATTTGTTTTAGAAATTACACTTTAAAAAAGTACCCAGCAGTACCCCCAGCATCGCTGGTACTGAACGGATCCTGCTCAAATTTCACAGTAAGACTACGAATGCTACTACTCTTACTGTCGTAGAAAATTTTGGCAAGAGTTTGTAGGGTTATCATGCGAAAATTCTGCCAAAAGCACTGCTTCCAGCGCTTACAAAAGGACAGGTTCTGCACGGATATTTCTGGAAACAAGTACATGACTGCAAATGGCAATGTACTATCTTACTCTGAAAAATAATTTAATTCAATTGATTTTGGTAGGAGTTACACCTAAAAGAGTACCTTGCAGTACCCACAGCACTGTTGGTACTGAACGGAACCTGCTCGAACTTTGTAGTAAGATTACGAGTACGACTCTAGCACCAACCGCCAGAGGAAATTGGAATTGTTTGATTTTGAAACGAGTTTGACCGGTTATCATGCGAAAATTCTGCCTACAGCACTGCTGTCAGCACTCATAAAAGGACAGGTTCTGCACGGATCCGCCTGGAAATGGGCATATGGCTGCAACTGGCAATGCTCTATCCAAATCCAAAAAAGAATTGGATTCAATTGATTTTGGTAGGAGTTACAGGTGAAAAAGTACCTCGCAGTATCCACAGCACCGTTGGTACTGAATGGATCCTGTTCAAACTTTGTGGTGAGATTTCGAGTACGACTCTTCTGCCAACTGCCAGAGGAAATTGGAATTATTTGATTTTGAAGGGAGATATAGCTCAGGAATTCTCTGAACCCTAAATTTACCCTAAAAGTTAGGGTTCAGCACCGGTCCAGAGAATTTTCGTCAAACAACTTTCTCTAAAATCAAATATTTCCAATTGTACTGGAGCGGTTAGCTAGAGGAGAGGCTGCTCGTTCCAGTGAGTGATAAAGTTGCCTCGTTTATTCAGTTGCAGCTGGAAAAAATAGCTAAAAAACGGTCTTCAACACCACATGGACACAATTTCTTCAAATAACTTCTTCTAAAATCAATTATTTCCAATTTTATTCGCACTTTTGTATTCAAGAAATATTGCTCTATCAAACTAGTGGCAGAAGCCTCCAAAATCTCCATCCCTTCTCAAATTTTAGCTGGGAATTCAATAATTATTTGACGGTGCCACCGCCAGTGTACTTGTTAACACTTGTTAACACGTGTGGACATGTCGATCTGCGTTGAAAACAAAAAACCAAGGTTCTTCGCAAAAACTTGTTCTAGCCTGTTTACAATAGGGGCTTCGTAGATTCTTGGCTAGGTCAAAGGGGGCTTCGTAATTTTTTCTGCTCGAGCTAAGCTTGTGCCGAACTCTGGTACCTATTGCAAGTTAGAAGAGAGACTTGTCGTCTAGCAAGTCAGAGTGTTCAGGACGTGTCAACTAACAGGTTAAAACGTGTAGGATAGGCCAAGTTATCGATCTCTGACCTTCCAAAAATTTCTCTAAAACTTCGTCCCGGAAGGGTATTTGACACGCTGATAACGAATGTGTGTCATACTCATTTTGCACCGTAACCCCATTTTTCTAGCGTTACGGTAAGTGTACGGCGAGTATGGTATCCAACAGAATTTTGCGAAACCCTGTATAGAGGCATCATGCATGTGATAGTCACGACTGTCAATCCGTAATGTACAGGGAACTCCAAAGGTACGCAGACAGGGGCGGAACTGCGGTGCGGCTCTGCTGGGCAGAGACACGGGCGCTCTGCATGTGGCTCCGGTTTCTCTGCTTTCTGCCGGGTCCGACCATCCAGAGATTGTTAGTGGGCAAATGACACGTAACTGAGGATTGAGGTGCCGTGTGCACTTGATTTGGAGCAGTAGCGCCTGTCCACGCTCGATGTGGAGCTGAGGCCCATCACCAGCCTGCACGATCCACAATTGTCGGTCGAGCTCCGATCCGGAGATTCCCCAGCCGGTAATGGTGAAGCGGGTCGGCCGAACGAAACGTCTGACTGAGATGGCACGCAGACTAGAGATAATGATGTTAATTGATGGCTATAGTTTTTGTTATTTATGTTCTTTATATATTTTTACATTTATAGTCTTTCTGTAGTAGTCTTATGAAAATTTTCTGTTTCCAAAACGACTACGCAATACAACAACATCCAAACTATGCTCCATCAAACGTTGTACTCCGTGTTTTTTGTCTTCCTTTTTATCTGATTTCTCCTCAGCTCTCCTCTCTCCTCAGACAAACCAAAACGACCGATAACGCTAAAATATCCCTGAACAGGGTGGCGGTCAAGACGTACGCCGCGACGCAACCGCGCCGCACGCATATGCTTCTCAAGTCCAGGTTTTTTCTTTAAATTCGACGCACTAAGTGACATTCGTGGCCACCTCCTTGCAGTTTGTGGGTTCCGATAGCATTCTTCTGTTCCACTCAAACTTAGAAAAGTTGAGCATATCCACGCAAAACTGCTCATACCTGCAGCCGCGACGCGCACATGAATCGACCAATCACAGACCAGCAGCGTACCTCTTGTCACGCAGCCCCCTGAACATGCTTCGAGCCACAGGAAATTCCAGGAGTCGAGGCCAATGGCTGTGTTTATTGAATGCGTCCGGCTGTGATTGACGCACGCAAAATGCCCTTTTCAGGAAGTTGCCGTGTATCCATCGGCCTTCCTGAATTTTCGTGCATTACCACTTCCGGACTCGTCTGTGTACAAGAGAGGAGAGCGTTCAAAACCCTTTATGGAATCACGGGTTACCTCAGTCACTAATTGCCGATGGAAATGTTGTTTATGCGAATGTCGTTTAAACCAGTGTTATTCGGAACGGAACTTCTAATAAAATCGATATTCTGAAGCCTTCAGGATCCCGAATGTGGACTGGTGCCAGGCAATACCTAAAGAATGCTTTTTTTCAATGTTGAAATCCCCACATTACCTAGTGGGGAGCTGCCACGTACATGAGGGAGACTACACTTGCTGTGGACCTTGGCGCGCGCTACGCAGGATGCCACGTGGCACTCTGATCGTCTGCGCATCCACATATTCCGTTGATGTCAACCTCGTCAATCTCGTCCAATCCTCTTCCCTCCTGTGCTAGCCCGTCCAAACAGGTAATGAGGCGCGTGCGCACAGCTCTCGATAACTGGGGTTTCCTGTGCTGCTTGAGATCGCGAACGGTCTCTTACAGGCAAACTAGAGTAGCTAAGTAAACGGATCTTTCTGTATACAAATTTCTGTACTCTTCTCTAATGATACAGTCTTGTACAATACAATACCTTGCTGCAGCACGTGGCCGATAGTACAGGAAAACCAGCTAAAAACAGGCCGGGAAGAAAGAGCTGCAGGTGGTGAGGAGGGCGATGGGAAGAAAGGTCGAGAAACATCTTTTCATGCATGCATCATATCATGTCAAAGAAAACACGACACGTGGACGGAATGAAGAGAAGGAAAATATCTACACTCTCACTTATTGCCAGAATCTCTCGCCGTGGATGGGACGGATGTGGATGCAGCAGTGGTTCTATTCGAATGTTGTCAGGAGAACAGTGCAAGGAACGTAAACAAATGCGTAACCAGTTCTACTACTGAACTGTTGGCGTCAGCGTTGTGAGCGGAGCTCGTCTCGAACTGATTTTTTTCCAGACAATGGATAGGGACCTTTGAGGAATTCTGCCCAAGTTTTTCAATGTTTGATTTGTTTCAATCTTTTGCTAACCACTCGTTTTTACTTTTTTTTCTTTTGCTAATAACGTCACGACAGAGATATAGACAAATGGGAAAATCATTGTTGTGAGAATAATAGAAGTGATAAAGTTGCTACAGGAATTCTTCGTTTCCTTGTTCCGATATCAAAGATATCAGTATCATAGTTAACAGTGATTATAGCTATATCTATGGAGTGCATCGGAGTGTGATCTGGTCGGATAAGAAAAGTTACGTATTGATTCCTATCCGTATCTATCCGACAAGGATCGGTAGGTATCTTTTCTCATCCGACCGGGTCGGACTCCGACCTATTATAGATGTAGGTAGCTTATGGTATCTCAGCGACTCACTTATGTGGAGGATCACTTCTCAAAGAAATGCAGATTTCGCTCGCAACTACTTGTGTACCCTCAGTGTAACATACTCTATTTCAGATAAATATTTCATAGCCAGGGAAACTACAAGAGAGCAAATGTGGAATACTCAGAGAGGCAAGGTAAGGAGAGTAGCTCGGGTGAGCGAGGTTACCTAAGCGTCCCGCAAATTTTGGCATGGGTGGAACAGCACTTTCACGACTGATCCCGACAATGGTGGTGAGAAGTCGCTCAGGTAACGACTTCCTGCATCTTCTTCTCTCCCTTCCATTCATTTTTTCGTAGGGAAAAACCTTCAAAAGTTCCCACGCAGGGTATCTCCATCAATCTAACATATGTATGCCTGGATCTTGCTTTCGCACCATTGGTTAATCTGTCTATATCAAATATTTTTTGGCTGGAGTGGATGGAGGGTGAACCCCCGCGGAAATTACTCGCCAAATTCCCCAAAAATGATTTATGAAACAAGCAAAAACTATGCATTAGCCCGTTTTTCGACAGCTTGTTTTCGAACAATCCTCCTAATATATATTTTCTGGAAATTAATTTCAAAATAAATTTTTAAGTAACCTATTTTTTGAAGTTCTGCTGATTCGCGTCTGCAACTAGGCGTGATCCCATTGTTCTTCCTACGCACTACGACGCTGAAACCACTGAAAACGATGGAAATCGCTCCTTTTTCAAAAATATCTTATTCGTTCACACAAACACTCGATGCAAGATCTTTTTAATTCTGCTTCTCATGCGCTTCATTTCTGGGAGTGTGCTCATCCTTGTCATCGTCATCCCCGTGGTTATCGCGTTCGTCAGCATAGTCGAGTTCCTTCTTCACGTCTTCAACATCCTGAGTTGTAAAAAAATAGATAAATGAAAATCATGATCGAAAGTAAAAATTCTCATACTTGGATGCGTTCATCTTCTTCGAATTCATCGTCATCAGGTCTCGTCTTCAGTTTTCCACAGGTGACACAGTACATCAGAAGCAGAAGGATCAGTCCGCACACCTGCATTCGAGTGCAAACATAATTTGATAGCGCTGTGGGCCATATGTCACCTGCACACCTCAACTACAGAAATCACGGAGAGTCCCAGCCACAGTCCAGCGTGACCACCGAGATCGTTGAGGACAGCAGAGATCTAGAAATTTGTAAGATCTACTACACAGACGCGTGAGTTGATGTCGATGTTGATAATATGGTCTTCGATAGAGACCAGTAAAGATATTGGTTTAATTTGGGTGGGAAGGAATTGCTTCTATCGTTTGTCACTTATCCATCGGAGGAACAGGGCGGAGCAAGGACTATTCTCTCGCAGTCTGTGTTCTCTCCAACTTCGCACGTTCTACTATCGCTCACCTTCGACAAAATATTATGCAAGCATGCATGGAGCACAAGTCAGCTCTCTTTCCCTTACTCTCCCTCTTTTTCTCACTCTTTCTCTCTCCTTTTCCCTCTTATTGCATGTCACCTGTTGTATCTTGCATACATGTGGCTCAAAATTTCTCATACCCTGGCGAAAGAGTTCTACACATGGTGAATGACACCCTTCGTCGCTGCAAGCACCGATATCGATTCTGATACGTATCGATTTTCTGCGGGGCGTTGCTGGTGCCGGTGCTGCGCGGGCCACCAATAATTGATACGTATCAAAAATTATTGTCGGCAAAGAGTGCTAGACTTTATTTGAAATATATCGTAAGAATTAACTGGTAAATGTCATGTGCCGGAAAATGAAGAGCCGTGAACTATACTATATCTCTACGGTAGGCATCAATGGGGTTGCGTTTTTTTGCGGCCTCGAAAGGCACGCCACGCCATGGACTCGTTGCCGTAGTGGCAACGGGTTTTCTTGAGAGTCGTATTTGATGTCAACCATTTTTCTAATCGTATTTGATGTCAACCATAAAAAAGCTTACTAACTATTAGGTCGTCAAGTATGAAATGTCTGATTTTATGAGCGGTCAGTTTGACAGCCTCTACCTTCGAAGATTTACTAGATCTTTTCTAATCTTTATTTTCGTTATGAAGATAGATCCTCTTCCTTTTAGAATCACTTCCTGGGTTTTTGATCAGTTTCCGAATTTTCGTTTGAAAGCAATTTTCTAGAACTACTCAAACACGGAAAATCGTGTCGTTTTAGAACATGGGTTCCATTTTCCAGCCATTACAGCTGAGAAAGCTGGGAACATCAGGGTAGTGTTAAGGGACATTTGGCTAGTAAATGCACTGAACAGCGTTTGCTTGGGAAGTTCCGCTCAGGTGACATGAATCCCCAAAGTGAGCCTTATGATGAATCTGGATATCGATGAGCTGGAAGCCGTAGCCGAAGCGGATAGGAGTCAAACTAGGTCGGCATAAGCAGCAAGGTATGACCTTTATAATCCAATAATATCTAGGTACTCAAGACAATATGACCATTGAAAGTGGTTCGGTAAACGAATTTTACCCCGTTTCTCCCTTAAAAATGGGTGCCAATTTTCGACCATTTTTCACAAATCCACGCTGCTTAAGCCAGAGGAGCAGGGGTGAGGACACACCTGCCACTCACTGTACTGGGCTAACCTTGCTCTATTTGACCACAACTCCTTTCAGGGATTAGCTCACTTCTAGCTGGAGAGAATGTTCAATTTTCAACATCATGTTGGAAACGCTCTTCCCCACTTGATCGCCCATAGCTTTCCATGCTTCTAAGCTGTTGGCCCAATCAAGCCATATTTAAGATGGCAAGGCTGTGTGGATAGTATAGAAGCATACTCGGATATCTTATACTGCATCTTGCTTTAGAAACAAATCTCGAAATCTTCTCATCCAAAATCAGACATTTCATACTTGACGACCTAATAGCTGTCAAAAAACCCTATAATTTGTTGTCCCGGTGAGAATTCCAGCGTCAGCGGCGCGGTCGCGCTGCGTGCTTTTTCCAGGCCACAAAAACGCACCGCCCATTGTACCTGAGTACCACCAGCACAGCTAACTGGAACACAGGGAAGTGCTTCCATAGCCGCTGATGTGGGGATCTTTATGCAGGGAAAGATTATGTTTTTCAGGATCCAATGAGTGATCAAGAACGGTGATATCAATGGACCGTACGTGTGCACAGACAATCAGAGCAGCATAACGCAGACGGTGCGATGCGACGAGCAGGTCCGAACCACTGGAGTCCCCTTCTTCAATTAAATTCATGTGACATGTAAATGGGCGAAAAAATTTACCCCGTAGCTAGGAGACTCCGTGTACGACTCATATTTCAAGGTCTCGAAGAAGACCTGCAGCAGCAGTCCATTATTCTCGTACCAATCTCGACATGTGTGTGGAAACTAAAAAGTATGGAATTAGGAGAAATTATAAGGGAAATCTAAATAGGAACACTTGATGCATTCAAATTTCCGACTTACCCCGCTAAAGTTCGCGTTCTGGTCGTCACAGCTTCCAGCCTGGAAAGAGGTGATCAGCAAGGGCATTCTCAGCCGAAATGCATAACTGCTTACCACTCCCTGCGTATTATCTGTTGCAACAAAATAATTCCCGGCTGGGAATTTGGCGATGCTGGCTGTGGTGATGTAAGCAGTTTCGAGACAAGGGGGGTCACATGAACATTCGGTGAGGGGGCAGATGTTCTTGGCAGTGGTGGATATCTGGTCTCCACGAAGCGACTGCAGGCAATCCACTGAATTTTTGTAGTTACAAGAGGAACTCTTCGTATTTCTTACGCTACAGCTCTGCTTCAAGTGCAATATAGCACTCAGCATCTCGTTTCGGGCATCGATTCACATAACTATTGATGTTGAGTGGCGCATCGTTGACGCAGCACTTGTGCGAGCAACTGATCGATACGTATCAAAATCGAGCACGAGCCGTGGCGACATTGGGTGCCATATTCCATTTTGAGTATACCGATGGCCTTATTGGTCACAGGATAAATTTTAAAAAAAACCCGCAGAGGAGATTTTGAAGTCCATAGAGCTGTAAATATCAAATTCAAACGCACACTTATCCTTTGTTGGACTGCACCAAATGTCAGTAGAACGTTTGTAGAACCGAGGATTTGCACAGCCACACTTTTTAGTAGTGTCTCTTTGACGACAACCGAAGAAACAAGTTTCCAATGTGTACGTCTTGCCCTGGAATGGGGAAGCTATGAGGTTTCCGTTACCATTCCGAGGGACTAGTTTCTTGAAGTACTCCACATTTTGTACTCCTTTTTCATTTTAATTAGAAAAGAACTTCTTCATTTTAATTAGAAAAGAATTCACTGGGATTAGCACCTCGAGATCGGTACACATTTGATCCGAACAAGTCGAGTGCATCGAGCAAATTGAATTTGAATTCCTTTAAAATATCGACTATTCGAAAGAGCCGAAAATCGCATCATTCCAAATGAGGACGACTCGAAAAAGCGCAAAAATCGAGCGGACTTCAGCAGTAGACTTTGCAAAGAACGTTTTTGCGATTCTTCATGACCAACCACATGGGTGGTTTCTAGTACCGTGTTCCACATTTCCAAGTGGCTCTGTGCCACCCATCCAAATCATTTTTTTTTTCAGATCTAAGCAACAGAATCTCTCGATGACGCCAGAATTACTTCGATAATTCTGGATTGACGAAATTTCTGACAGAACACTAAGGCAACTTAGAACAACGTTGACCATAAAAAGCATGATTACACTTTGGGTCACGGGCTCACCTCATTCCGCCTGTTGGATGTATAGACATATATCCCAGACCTTCTCGCCATAGTGATCCCAGTAATGTACATCAAGAGGCATAAAAACGACCTTCGTTTTTTACGTGGTCGAACTAGCTAAATTTTGGAGCCGGGAGAGGGATCGCTCCAAGGTGTGGTGGCTGCCTGCCACGACTGCAGCATTGCCTAACGAGTCTTGGCGTGTTCAATCGATATCATCAACGGCTTCACACGTTAACTCGGGTTAGTAAACCGTTACAGACCCTGTACCAGAAGACGGGGTTGGTGAACGTTTCGAGACAATCTACCTATACCGTGTGTGGAGGAGATGCAGGATCTGTCATTACCTCAAACACGAATGTGAGGTGGCACCATTTGGCAAAAACTACTGTTTATTAAACCTGAAATTTATTCCACAACTCTGTATATCTTGTTTCAATCAAACCTTGTAGAGATTGGTGGCATCAGGTTCTTTGTCGACACACCTTCCGTAGGGTCTTTTTGCGCGACGTGTTCTCGTCTGCAAGTTCGAAGTAAACAGGACGATCTGCAGTACAAACCCAAGTGGGTGTAATGAACGAATGCTTACAGATGTTAGCGCTATGGCTGTCTGATAACCGACTCCTACGTTGATGCCGCTATTGTCCAAAGATGGAAGAGCTCCTGAAATAGAGCTACTCTCAGACACAAATTTCGCACCGAGACAACGCCTAGAAGGAGATTTGCCCTATAATTTTTTTTTCACTGTTACCAAGTGATTGGTATTATCGGAGGTCCCTAATGAAGGTTTTCGTTAATAGGAACATATGTTCATCCTCAGTACTATGATTGACAGGACCAAAGGGGGAGCAGACATTTAAACCTCGTTGCCCCTGGTTTTCATTTGTTTGTAGGGGCTATGGGACTTGACCGTAGTTACAACTTGAGTTATTCTTTAAATTATTCAATTCCACTGCATTTCCAATTTTTTAAACAAACAATCAGTCTGTGGAGTTCCCTACCCACTGTCAGGGAACAATGTTCGAAGCGTAAGGTCATCTCTCCTCATTTGCTGCTATCCTCATCTCAATTGCTGACGAAGCTCTCCTTTTTTTTAGCATTAAACGAGCGAGGATGACAGCAAGTAGAGGAAATGCTCATGGGTTTTGAAACGTACTACTCAGTTATTTTGACAATTGTTCATCACATTCCGTATTATATATCAAGGGAACCAACTAATTACCAGGAAAACCCTATGGTTTGTTGTCGGGAGAGGATTCTAGCACAAGCGACGCGGTCGCGCCACGTGCTTTTCGAAGTGCGGAGAACCCACCCTCATCGACACCCATTGAGTGTCCTTCGAAGTCATTGCCGTCGTGACATTCATCTGCATAGCGCAGCACGACGGTTGATCATCGTGACTCAAATCGAAGGACCCACCTCTTGGATGTATAGCAACTCTTGCTCCTGCCATGCTTGTGGTTGGAAGGAAGTCACTAACCATAGCGGTGGTCTCTTGCTGAAAGTTCCTCATTACAGAAAGCGATAATCCCCTTTTTTTGTTGTCTCTTAGGTCTGATAAAAATAAACCGGAAAATAATAAATAATAAGAACATTCTACTCACACTAACAGTGACCAGCAGCTTCAGTCCGAATTTCATGCCAGCCCTGTTCGTTGAGTATGTAAGAGCGGAATTTTCATTGAATGAGTAGCAAGCCCCGTAGATAGGATCCAGAAAACGTGTGAAGTCAGCTCTGATATGTGAATATTGCTATCCTCCTTGCTAGTCGGATATTCATGAACAGAAATCCCATACGCTGAGCACTTCTTTCCCGAGAAAGTGCAGTCAGTAATCAGCTCGTCGAATGTGTACAATGCAGGCTTCAAGGTGGCTTCGCTCAGTTGTGCTGCCTCCAGAGCGAGTGCTTCTCGAGCACGCTGGTCGCGCTCGTAAGGTAGTGCCATTCTCTCCTGGAATGAATGAGTTATTATTTTGATGTGAAGGAAGATGATTCTCTTGATTCTGGAGCAGTAGAACAGCATTAGACGGTAGCAGTAAGAAAGTAATTGTAGGACTGAGATGCAGTAATCGCTATCATCCGTGATACATTAGGACGATGACTTTATTGATGAGCACAAACACTTCGACCGTGCTATACTGCTATGCTTAGTAACTTTCAGTACAGGTTTTTGGTGCCGCTAAACGCACTGACTCAGGTTGCAGTTTCCGAATTAAACGATATTCAATACAACTTCTGACAAAGGTGCTAAGCTTTCCAAAGCATCGCTTCGCGTTCTCGATGACGATGACGAGACGCTCACGGAATATCCACGCAATATCGGGTGTGGAAATTGGCTAGCGCTAGGGGTATGGAGTAGCTATGATTTTCCCTTCCCATATTTCTCGAAATCCGTTTTTGTATGAGAGCGGTATCGCTGGAGAGGGCGTTTATGCGCTTCGAGAACAATCTAAGCGGTAACGCTGTTCTTGAGGATTTGGTTGATTTTGTAGGGAAATTATCACAAGTTCATGTACCACACAGGGATGCTTGTTCGGCTTTGTCTGGGTTTGAAGGATGATCTTCACTGACACTCGCAAACCACCTGAGTTTTCTGAACGATCACGTGAAGGTTTCGACAGGTCTTACCTGAGCCCGGGAAAGGCCCGGGAATGAGAACTGAATCCTTGTACACCCAACAGACAGATCCAACGTGATTTGAAGCCTTCCGACCGAAATGCACATCAAAAACCGGCTGAACGTTTCTCCTGTGGTTTCCGAGATTCACAGCGAACGCAAACGAAAGATGCGATGAGAGGATGATGATCCGTGGGCGAGTGTTGCGTATTTGCCCCCCCCCCCCCTCCTAAAGCATGCCCCACCCTAACTTCCATATCCCGAGTGGATGAAAATAAATAAGTAATTTAGTAAAATAAAGAGTTAAGATTTAAATGAATATCAAAATAATACGAAGACTGTTCTGCTATGAAAAGTGGTGCACTTGGTACACTCGAGGAAACAAGCGATAAAACTCTTCAAAGATACCAGATCAATCATAGGTCAACATTTTGACCGGCCGCGCTGCGTGCTCCAATGCCAGGGAGCCGCCGTCGCGGAAAAAGCACTGTCAAAAACGACTCCACTATATATCAGCGGCGGACGCAGAAAGTGGGTGGGAGGGGGGGGGGGTGCGTGAGAAAAAAAGTGGGGTCTCCCCCGTCTTGGGGACCCAGAAGGAAAATAAAATAACAAAACCAAATTATATTAAAAATTATAATAAAAATAAACAAATAAAACTAAACTAATACAAGATTTTTGTATGTATTGTAAAGTGATTTCAAGAAAAATCAGAACAAAACAATGAAGGGCTGAACTGGCAGCTTAGTTTAGGTGGTTTTGAAATAATCCTACTGTATAATCTATATACTATACAAAATTCATTTATTTATTTATTGAATACGCTAGACGTGCATGACAATGTTAGCAACAAAATTAGATTAAAACAGTAAAAGATCAACCAAACGAAAAGAAAGATCAACGAAGGACACTGGATTATGAGTAGTAATACTTGGATAAGAGAAGTAGGAATCAGGAATATCCTACATACAGTGCGTATCATAAATATACGGGCACCCCAAAAATTACGGTATCTGCTCTCCCACACATTCCTGGCAAAAGCCACTGCTCCCTGTGAATTCCGCGTGCCTGAAAACCTTATGCTACTCCATTCCCCTTTGAAAAATGGAAGAATCAAATGCATCCTTGTAAATCAAGTGTTTGGTCCCATCTTCCAATGTATCATAATTATACGGGCAACCTTAGTAAAAAATCAACAAAGACACTCGCTCATGCGAGAATTCCTGTCTCAAATTTGAAATAAGTAGTGGTATGTGTTCTTCAATTAGACTTACAATCCCACCAGGATTGGATCGTTCTGAGGCGGAAAAGGGACAGGTAAAGGCAATTCATCATGAGGGCCTCCACAGCAGCGGGATCGCCGTGCAAGTTCGTCGGGATTCGAGCACCAGCGCTTGTTTCTGACTGCAGGAACCGAAATCTTGCACTCTCGTGCAAGATTTCGGCTCCTGCAGTCAGAAACAAGCGCAATTTTTGGGGTGCTCGTATATTTATGATACGCACTGTATTAGTGTGTAGCAACTTGGTACACCCTAAAACTGTATGGAGGACCACCCTAGACGGACCGGACCAGTCTTTTCTTTGGGATAAACCACTCATTTGCAAGGGACATTATCTGCCAAAACAGGCCACAGAGCGTTGGAAGCATCCGCCCACATCAAACAGCAAGATGCCCTCATTCTCCACCAGAGTCATAGAAGCAATGCCGGCAGTTCGATATTCTGGTTGACCCCGCGCAACCGGTGCGCTGAGCGGCAGCAACTACTAACCCTGAACCTGTTTATGCAAAAAAAAACGAGATTCATATTTTCAAGCAGTTGAAAAGGTTTGCTGACCGAGGAGGGTAGTGGGCCCGTTCAAAACTATTGAAATAAAGAAAGATCTCAGCCTGAACCCTATCTTCGTCAAAATCGCTAGCAGTTCTATCAGCATTCTTGAGATGCGTGGGTAGGAAAGATAGGAGAAGGAGAGGAGTCCAATGAGAATGAGTTGGAGGTAGTACTAGAGATGAATAACATATCTCCAAAATCATGATAGCGTTGTCATCAAATGCTAAGAGAAGCGAAGAGGACCTAGAAAATTAAAGGCAGCACCCACGAGATTTTCATTTCCAGTATTTCAAGATAACCTTGGGTTTTCGACCATGAGGAACACGAATATGAGGGTCACTTCTACTTGAAAGTCAATGGAGAACAATTTTCCGATACTCTGAATTTGCTGCGATTGAACAAAACGGTCGAGTTGTCACGCCTGGGTAGAGCAAAAAGTCGATAACACTGACTTGATCGCCACGTACTTCCTCAATGAATTTGGATATTTTCGTGGTTTTGTAGCATATTCAAGTCAAAAAAGAACAGAAATCAGAATAAAATAAAGTGTGGGCTGAACAGACTTACTGGTGAAGAAAAAACAAGTACAAGTGGGAAAGAATAGAAAAGAAATAGTACAAACACACAAAATAGGAAGGATGTTATGGAAAGAGAAAATGGAAAACAGCTGGTGAAAAGTAATATTAGAAACAGTAGTGTAAGAACGGTGGGGAAAAGTGCGCGGAACAAAATTTCTTCAAAGAAAAACTGAGCGATTGTGTGTGAAAACAGCTGATTCGTTCCAACATCGCTCCAAGGCTATTTCTGCGCAGCAGGTCAACTCGTACCAGCAGGCTGGGTTCGAAATGTTGAACTGATGTTATACTTGTGATATCTCATGAAATGCGGGGTCTCTGACAGCACTTCCATCACAGAATTGTCGGAACAATGCCTGAGGTTCCAAAATTCTCAAAAATTCGAAGGTGAAGATTATCGTGGGTGCTGCCTTTAACTGCATTCGAACAACGCCTTCACGGCTGAGCGAGTCAAGCACATCCAGGAGAAGTCTTTTCAGTTTACTTGAGTTCTCGGAGGCGGCAAGCTGAGGAGAAAGTTTGTTTGAAAGTTCAGAGATGCGATGTGGAAAACAATTTCGCTCCAGATTTTTCCGCCATCTACCATTCCTAGAACGAGATAAATTAAAGCTAAGTTCGCGGGATGAAAAGTCCAAAATTCGGAAGGTCTCAGACTCGGAGAATTTTGAAACCCATAATGAGATCAGCCTGCAATCACCTGTTGTACAACGTTTTCAGACCTAACACTTTTATTTTAAACCAGCCTTATAGCTTGGCAGAGCTTGCGGATAGTGTTTATTTGGGAATGCGCAGTAATGTAAAATTTTAGCGAAGGTCTCCTGGATGTTTTCAAGTTTCGGGATGTCTTTTTCCAAACAAGGGTTCCATAACTGACTCCCGTATTCTAGCACTGGCAAGACGTATGCGTTGTATGCCTTCAACAAAATATCAGTTCCTCAGGACTGTAAATTTCTCAGGAGTGCATGAGATGTCTAGCTTCAGCACCTACTACTTCAACATGATGGAAATATTTTATGGAGCTGTCGGGGATAATGCCTAAATCACGAATTTCTTCTTCTCTTCTCAACGGAATGAAATGCGCTCGATCCAGAATGTGTTAAGTGGCCGAGCATTCGACTACCTGTATATAAAGTTGTGTGTGTGTGTGTGTGTGTGTGTGTGTGTGTGTGTGTGTGTGTGTGTGTGTGTGTGTGTGTGTGTGTGTGTGTGTGTGTGTGTGTGTGTGTGTGTGTGTGTGTGTGTGTGTGTGTGTGTGTGTGTGTGTGTGTGTGTGTGTGTGTGTGTGTGTGTGTGTGTGTGTGTGTGTGTGTGTGTGTGTGTGTGTGTGTGTGTGTGTGTGTGTGTGTGTGTGTGTGTGTGTGTGTGTGTGTGTGTGTGTGTGTGTGTGTGTGTGTGTGTGTGTGTGTGTGTGTGTGTGTGTGTGTGTGTGTGTGTGTGTGTGTGTGTGTGTGTGTGTGTGTGTGTGTGTGTGTGTGTGTGTGTGTGTGTGTGTGTGTGTGTGTGTGTGTGTGTGTGTGTGTGTGTGTGTGTGTGTGTGTGTGTGTGTGTGTGTGTGTGTGTGTGTGTGTGTGTGTGTGTGTGTGTGTGTGTGTGTGTGTGTGTGTGTGTGTGTGTGTGTGTGTGTGTGTGTGTGTGTGTGTGTGTGTGTGTGTGTGTGTGTGTGTGTGTGTGTGTGTGTGTGTGTGTGTGTGTGTGTGTGTGTGTGTGTGTGTGTGTGTGTGTGTGTGTGTGTGTGTGTGTGTGTGTGTGTGTGTGTGTGTGTGTGTGTGTGTGTGTGTGTGTGTGTGTGTGTGTGTTCCTTATAGAAATCGCGGAGGGTGAACCGATCGGGACCAAACTTTGCATGCTTATTCCACATGGGCTCGCGGAGGTTTAAGGCTACTTCGTGCCAGGCATTATGGATTGATTTATCGATTTTATTGATTTTTCGCTACTTTTGCTCGAGGGGCGGCGAGGACATGTCTAATGGGGTTTGTCGATGCGCTGAACACGAATGTGGTAACCGTTTTGCACGGAATATCGATTTATCGATTTTCTGATTTTTTTCCTATCTTCGCCCAGGGGGCGGTGAGGACATGGTTACTTAGGTTCCCCAATACGCTAAACACGCATATGATAACCATTTTGCGCAGAATATCGAATTACTGGTATGATTTTTCACCATTTTCGTCCACGGGCCGGTGAAGACGTGTCTACTGGGATTTTCCATTGCGCTGTACACGAATATGACAACTATTCTCCACGGATGCATCGACTCAGTAACTTCTTTTGCTCTTTCCCCGCTTTTGGAAAGGGGCGGGGTGAGAATGTGTTCACTGGATCAATCGAAAACGCTAAGCCCTAAGTACGAATATGGCAACTGCTTTCCATGAATTTGACACTGAAATAACATTACTGACTTTTCGCTTATGGGTCGGTGGAAGAGGGTTACATGAGCTTGCTAATACAATGTTTACCACCAAAATTATAGGCATCCGCAATGAATTTGTCGGCACTAGCAGTTGTCCTCATTGGTGTGAAATTGCTGGGGTAGTAAAACACCCGAGCGAAGCCGGGTATGCCGTCTAGTCACTTACATAAAGTCCGTAGGTGTCTGCTGAAGACAGTGTTTTGTTGACAGCCATTTCATAAGTATCCATGAGTTTCTGTATTTTCTTGAATTTGCTATTACTCGAGATCACGGAGGACTTGTACGGGTTCGAGTTGCACACGGTCACAACTGGGAATGGCTGAAAAGATGGAATTAATCCTAAAGACAACGAAACATTCAAGTCTATTTAACCAATTTTTTTTGCACTGATGATGTTTAGTCCATGTAAACGAGGAAAAATGCGTGAGATATTGTCCTTGATACGGAAGTTGAATTTGGCATAATCCAGAGTAAAATGGTGCGTTCTCTTTACCTGCTCTTCAAAGAAAATCTCCGTCTCTACACCGACAGGGAATCGTATAAACTTGCTAATCATCATGTAAAGCTGATACATGAACATGCTGACCATGCAAATGAATACCACTGACCAGAAGAATCTCCATCGCTGGAAAAACCTCCCCTAGTTTGAGAAATGCGACCAAAATCCCGAAATGTGATGGTTACCTTCGTCTCGGCATTGGCAATATGCGGTACACCACAAACCGTAGACCAGTTGGCGAAGTCCTTGAGGATTTGCAGAAATCCCATGATTTTCAGAACAGGATGGAGGAAGCAAACGCAGCTGTCACGAGCATCTAACCCAGGATGGGCTTCCTCGATACGAGGGGCGTTGTGATGCCAGCGGATGCATTATTTAGGCAGGCACCTGGAGACAAAGGAGTGAACATAAATCGCAAGTGGCCTCTCTCAAAAAGTGACAATCTTCCATAGAATTACTTCATTTATTTCGTGCACCAAAGGTACGAAATCCAACTTAGAGGAATGTTGATCACACTCAGGATTTCAAATGCGTTGACAAAGCAGTAATTAATAAAAGTAAAAGAGATGGAAATGGAATGAGAATGCACAACATCTTCATCAAAATCACATGTAGTGAAGAGAATTACTTTGATGTCGAGGAAAAGCAGCTGAGCAGAGGTGGCATGCCAAAGGGGTAGCACCACTTCCATGAGTAACTAGATAAGTAGCAAAAGTATGCTCTCTTTGGACCTTTTTCAACCCGTTCTTTAATGAACTCGCTTTATAATTTCACTTATTTACTTGCTATTCTTTTTTTATATGATTGGTCCTCTTCCATGCTTAGGAGCCTCGAGGGGGACATTATATGAGTGGTTCGCAAAGTTACGAGACGAAACGAACAATTCTCTTTCATTTTTCTTTCAGGATCACTTCTTTCCTTGGTCTTCCTTTTTCGATACTTGTGAGTTGTTAGAAAAAATCCGAAAACACATAAATTTGGGATACAACTGCATAGATATGTCCTTACTCAACGGAGACTAATCAATTATGGCACGGACAGGTTTATCGAAGGAAGCTCCATGTGAAGGAAGTGTCTAAAAAGAAGCCAAGTTCTTGGCTCTTCAACTTTTCACAATTTTTCCAGACAATCCAATTATGGGCAAATCAGTAGATCGCTGAGATTCATTTATTTCTTTGTTTAAAACCCTGTCATCGTGAGCCAACTCATTAGGATTCACTGTTGAGATACTGTTTCAACTATAGATATCGAAATGAAAAAAATTACATGGGACTTCATCTTTCGGTTTGCAGAAGCCCTTTGCACGGTTTACGACTTTTATCTCAATGTGAAGATTGAAAAGATATAGTCCTCGTGGATCTTTGTGCTCGAGAGCAGGTTCCGTCGACACTACCGGTGGCCATAATGAACCTATGTAGATGCAATATCCACATGCAGAGCGGCTGTTCACTAGGAGCTGTAGAAGTTGGGACTCCTCAGCAACTATCTTCATCTCATTGTCAGCTTCTTACACTTCACTGATACCGGTCCTGCTTTTTTGCAGTCAAGCCATATCTTAAATTTGTTCCAGTTCAAAACCTCGATTTTCATAGACTCGCAACGGCAAACATAGTCCGTCCCGAAAACGACGATAGTTGAACATTTGTGCCCATGATCTGCATTTCTCGCCTGCCTCTCCGAATATCTCATTATTTCTCTTTTCTTCTCTAATATCTTCACAACTATTTCCTCGGGTGCAACACAGTGCATTTAAACGAAAAGTGGACGATAACTATGTGTTTCTGTCCAAAAATACTTCACAATGCTCCAACTAATTGAGATCTCTCCCACTCCGGCTTTCTTTCGAAGTTCTCTGAAGTCCGCCGCCGTACCAGCAGACGGGAGAACTGGTGTGCCTGACCAGAAAACGGGAGATCTGAAGTTTGTCTGGCCAGTTTACGGCTGAACCGACGTTTTCAGGTGTTTCCTGAACATTTTATGGGTCAACATCCGATCCGGCTCAATTTACGGGTGTTGCCTGATCAGATTCCCGGACTTGCTGTTTCCTGACCAGGAAACGGTTGTTGCCTGACCAGATTACGGCTATCGCCTGTTGCTTGACCAGATTACGGGTGTTAGTAGGGGATTTTTGTATTCCCACCCATATTTTTCTACAGTGCAAAGACATTTAGAGGAGGAGCTTATGCAAGATGGATGTGTCCTTATCGTCCTCCCATGAAGTGAAAAATTGGGCAATTTTTCGGTCAAAATGGATTTTCTCTATATTAACATATGAGTTGCAACAAGCAACATGTACGCAGCACAATGAAGAGGGACTCAAAGTTGCAAATGTGTTTAAATTTTCGAGGCAAGAAGGGCTGTCATGAAGTGGCTCGTGCACACAAACCGGGGTGGAGCGGTTCATCCTCGAGATTTTTGGTGGTAGAGTTGCATGGGGCTTCGTGGGACGGCAAGCACTAGGCGACAAAGGGGGGCGTTCCCGTACGAGATACCTTGATGGCAGCAGCATAGACGTAGGCATTGCTGGCATCCTGCCCACTCCAGCGTCGATGCATACCAACCTAGCCCTGGGAATGTGATAGGTCCTCAGGTGTTGCCACCATCGACCAGGTCGTACTGAGAATAACAAAGTCAGCGCATTCCTATTAGTTCTTTGGCTACCTTGCCAGAATAGTGTTATTAAAAAGTAGTGGAAATAACTCAATTATGTGAGGAGCAGGGAAAAATAAGTCAACATTAAATTTAGCAATCATGCAAATGGCTGTGTGGATATTTCATCACTTATCTCTACGAAGAAATTCCAGAATTAAGTCCAAACTTTGATTTTATGAAAGGTTTAGAAATGACCGTTTCGATGAACCAAACCTCTACAAAAGTAAAATAAAATCAGCAGCTAGGTACTCTTTTCCTCATTCGATGGTCCTTCTCGATTCCTCATTCGAAGAGCAGATGCTCTTTTCGGTATGCAGTGTGTCGGAATAGCGGCCCACACAAATTTTGGCTTTCTTGAGGTTTTGAAGCTTTTTCTCTTTCAAAAGATGTGTCATCGATAGGAACGAAGAGCATTCTGTGTAATTGTGTCAAGTCTAGGCTATACAGTGATCATATGCAGGACCTCTCATCCAAACCAGGAAATGAATACGACCGATGGATTGATTGGCAACATCAATTTCGGTTCAGTTATCCACGTCTCACGGAATTTTCAAAAAGTCACTTTACGTACGGATTTAGCGGAGTCGCAAAGCATACTACACTCTCTGTATGCATTATGCATCATCCCGAAAGTTCGGGATGTAAAAATTTGATTAAAAATGCTAACATTTGAGGTTTCTACCGATGTTTCTAATACAGGAAGGGTAGCAATACGCGTTTTGCTTCTGGAAGAGTACTGTCCTGCACTGTTCTTTTATACTGAAGTCAGGTACGAAATGAAGAAATGGAGACTTTCCAACCTTTCTAATAATAACTTCTACTTTTGTTTTCATTTATATCCAACCTTTCTTCATCGTTCCTTGTTTATTGCCCTTCTCTAAAACCACTGCCGTGTCCACTTGAAGCAGCCAGTAGGTCCCGGAACTTCATGTTCCCCGCTGTGAACCTGCCAAATGCTAAGCGCTTGAGCACTGTACTGCAAAAACGTTCAGAAACTATCTTCCCATTGCAGACTTCAAGGCAGAACATGCTCTTTCAGAAGCTGTTACCAATCCTGTTTTAGGCTAACATCGGTAGAAACGCTGCTCACATAATAGAACTATTCCCTCACGGGTTCGAAAAGAGAGAAAAAGCAAGTAACCTTGTGAGTAGATGATTATCCTCCATATTGGCTTTGCCCTAATTACCCACTTGAATACTGTATCCAGTTCCCTGACGAGCATTTTTCCCCTTTTTCTTTTGCTAAAAAATTGCGGAAGGAGATGATCGATATACGAGCGTTTAACCTTAACATAACATAACACGACCTAGAATGCTCCAATGTACCAGTAATTAAAGGTGCGAGAGAGGTGCGAGAGCCATCCGAGCGAGCGCTTACTGCCACCCTGCAGAGTGCAGAGATGACAGAGTTTTGCAGATCTCGTCCGTGACACGCCTCCCGTTGTCGCCTAGTGCAACGCACCCGGCTTCGTGAGACCTCCCACTCCGAGCGGCAATGTCGCCTGATTTTTGTAGGGACGTCCGGGCACATGCCCGGCCGCGCCAGCCTCCCATTGTTGCCTGGCCAGTTTCCGGGTGTTGCCTGGCCAGTTTCCGGGTTTTGCCCGGCCAGTTTCCGGGTGTTGCCTGGCTAGTTTCCGCGTGTTGCCTGGCCAGTTTCCGGGTGTTCGTGGTTGCCTGATCAGATTCCGGGGCTGAATTTCCTGACCAGTTCCCGGGTGTTGCCTGGCCAGTTTCCGGCTCTTGCGTGCCTGGCCAGCAGGCAAGCACGTCTGCTGGCCAGGCAACGAGACCCGTAAAATGTTCAGGCGGCGGACTTCAGAGTTGTGGAAGCAGGCGTCGCGAAAACACCTTTTGTCCGTGATTGCAGACGGCCAGCTGATACAGTATCCAATTCCAATCCATGGAAATCATCAAAGCCTATTCTTGTCTCCATTTGTTTTCATTGCAAAGAAAGGTTACATCCAATGTATTCCATAACGATACCGCGTCCTGTAAGGTCTCGTGAAAATAGGGGAGAGGCGAACAATAATATTTGGGGAATTTCGTTGGAGCAGTGGTGGACAACTGAACCAAATTGACTACTAGAGACTTCGTGACTTCGCTATTTGGTGGTTGTGCCTTTCATCGTTGTCCAGTCGGTGTAGTTTTCTTAAAGTTCTGCTTTGAGAACGAAAACTCACAGTAGCACTGAGTCCTGCAAAGTTCGGCTGCCGTCTGGGCCCGCCCCTTTGGAACAGTTGTCGCTGACGACTGTCGGAAACAACATTCGAACTCGGTGAGTTTCATCACCTTGCGCTGGAGAGTTGGCTCTCTTCTGTGAGTTGTATCCTTCATTTCACACTTGTTGGTTCAACCTAGAGTCGTTTTTGTTGATACGAATCCTCAGGTGAAGTTGTTTCTTCATTTTCAGGGATGCTACGCATCTGTACTCACGTCGGAACGTACCGGGAATTCCTCAGAAACGGAGCTAGTAATGTTAATAGATTGAGAAGTATCTCCTCCACATCATCTTCTTTAGTCTCATGCAGTTCAATTAGCGATAAAGTGAGTGAGAAGCTTCAAGGCAGCTTTCGCCTTCTTTATTTTACTCTTTTTTTTTTCAGAATAAGAACTCCTTATCACAAAGAGAGGTTACTCGATTACTCCAAAAAGATGCCTGGTTCGAGGAAAGGTTCCTAGAGCGGGTTAGAGAAACAGTTAGTTGGTTTGCCACCCCAAGAGGTTTCAAGAAGTTCTTTGATTCTGATGGCGGCAAGTCTACTGAGAAGGAAAAGAAATCGACCTCGGATGAAAAACCAAAGACATCAGGTGGGGTTGTTCTTCCTATTTTCAAGTCTCTCTCATTTTAGTCGATCTAATTCCTTTTTTTTTAAGATACAAAGAAGACCAAAGGTGGAGGTGGCAGCCCTGGTGGACCTCTTGACCAGTTGTAGGTTTTGTACCTTGTGAGGCAATTTTCGCTCTAAGCGTTTACTATTAGACATTTTCTGTTTATTCCAGTCCTGGCGGTTGGCAACAAATCGCCATCAGCGTTGGCCTTATACTAGCTCTATATTTATTTATGGATTATCAGTCGTACAGAGAGATTTCCTGGAAAGAATTCTTCCACGAATTCTTGGAGCCTGGCATTGTAGGTCCACTTCGGCTTTCATCACTCATAGGTTCAAGTGCTGGACGAGTGCTGAACTAATTGCCATTCTAGGTCGATCGGCTAGAGGTCGTTGACAAGCGATGGGTTCGTATTGTTTCATCAGCTAAAAGCACTGGGGTGAGTGACTAACAACACTCTTTCTTCATTAGTAATTTCATGTTTATTTTTGTCGTCGATTGTTATTTTCATCTGCTTTGCACCTTTGTTTGTTGTACGTTCGTCTTCCAGCAAACTTGTTATTTCAATATTGGAAGCGTAGATAGCTTTGAACGTAGCTTAGCGGCTGCACAAATGCACCTTGGGTACGATGCCGATCGACAAATCCCTGTACTGTATAAGTCGGAGTTTGACTTGTGAGTTCATTTTTGTCCTTTTTTTCTCAGTGTGGCTTGCTTTTGTTCCATTAACTATTTGTTTTCTTCATCATCTTATTCGCTTCCCTTCTCCGAACACTTTCCATTTCTTATCCATTTCCATTTCTTAAGCAACCGATTTACTTCCGGCATTATTTTAAATTTCTTGTTGACTTCACTCTTTTGCGATATGGTTACACATACAGTCCTTCTCAAAGATTCTTGCCCTCACGCTGAACCACCTGTCAGCTTAGCCACGTCACACCACGTATGATAATACATACAGTCCTTGTCGAAAAGATAGACGGATTCCGTTACTGCAGAAACGCGGCGGGACCTGAACGATGGATGCGAAGAGTGCATGCTTCAAGTGAGAGGGTCCAGTAGGTCCCACCGCGATTCTGCGACCGCGACGATATGAAACCGCACGCGCAATCCGTCTATCTTTTCGACAAGGACTGTAGGTGATGCGGCGCGGCTTAGCAGATGGGCGGTGAAGCGCGAGGCAAGAATTTTTGAGAAGAACTGTATTTTGTAATTTGCCGGTCCTAGCCAGTTCCTCAAGACGTAAGTCTCTCAAGCACCATTTTTCAGCAAGAGAGAGATCCCGAATTTGATCAGCATTGCATTCCCGTTGTTATTTGGATACTACATCTACCGTATGTTGAAAGGTGGTGGAGCCGCAAGTGGTGAGTGTGTTAGTAAATTTGGTATTTCGGTCGCGCAACTTCGATTCACTTGGGCATTCCATATCATGCGAAACAACTGTCGGATTAACTCACAGTGAAAAGCTCCACTAAAATTCACGCAGATCACCAGACTCATTGTTAGATTGGCTAATGTTTTCATGTTCGTTGTTATCACGAAGTTTCCATGCTATTTTATCTATGTTTCGCAACAATTTCAGCAGGAATCAGTGGCGTCATTGCACGACTGTTTTCGATAGGTAAACATAATGGGTTCGTGTCGGAATTCGAATACAAAATATACCTCAGTTGAGAGCATACAGCAATAGTACAGCGGTCAAAGACGACGTTTCTGAGCGTTGCTGTCGAAGGTTGTGCAGGCCATTCACCACGGACTCGCTATCCCACTCCCTCGAACACATGCTTTCCACGTATTTTCACATCATTTCCGGGGTCGTTTTAAAATGCCCAGTAGCTAAAAATCACTGCGACCAACAAGCTAAAACGCGCGCGAGTTGTGAAAAGCGCCTCTGCGCTCTCTATGAAGGAATCCACACATACCAAGTCGGTTCTGAACCGTCTGTAGTGTTTCCGTGGAGTATGCTCATGCTAGCAGTCTTCTTGCAAAGATTACCCCAATCAGGATTGATCGTGAAAATTCATGTGGTGGACATGGTAGTTCTCACTGGTATTTGTCCTCCCAATCGAATTAAATTTCGACACAAAGAAGTTTTGGTTAAGGAATCGTATCGCAGACATGTCAACATTATTTAAGAGAGAGTATTGTCTAAAAAATCATTGCTATCACTTCAAGGAGCAGGCCGAGCGGGTGGCGGAGGCGGCCTCGGTGGCATGTTTGGTGGCTTCGGGCAAAGCACAGCAAGGATAATTAACAAGGAGGATATCAAAGTAGGAATTTCCTTTTTCCTTCTGTTTTTGTTCCTTTCATCTTCGATTTGACAGTTTCCGAGAACAGAACTCTTTCACCATCTCTTCCACTCCTTGATGTGTTTCTCTTTTTGCTCTTTTAATCTTAGACAATCATTTTTTTCAGGTCTCTTTTAAAGATGTTGCTGGATGTGAGGAAGCTAAGATTGAAATTATGGAGTTTGTGAACTTCCTTAAGAATCCGCAACAGTATAAGGATCTTGGTGCGAAAATTCCAAAAGTTTGTTATTCTTTGTTTCTTTGCCTTCCGTCCAAAGATTACGTCCTTTTTCGGAGATTATGCAATTTCGACAATTATTCGTTAGCAGTCACATTTACTTCTTCAGGGAGCAATCCTTACTGGCCCGCCTGGCACTGGTAAAACTCTTCTTGCGAAGGCAACCGCTGGAGAAGCTAATGTCCCTTTCATAACTGTGTCCGGTTCCGAATTCCTTGAGGTTTGGCGCTCTTAGCTGTTTGCATCTTAGAAACTACTCGGAATTAACAAGTTTTAGATGTTTGTTGGTGTTGGTCCTGCTCGAGTCCGTGATATGTTCGCTATGGCCAGGAAGAATAGCCCGTGTATCCTATTCATTGACGAAATAGATGCCGTTGGTCGAAAAAGGGGCGGCAAGGGTGGGATGGGAGGTCATTCGGAGCAAGAAAACACTTTAAATCAACTGCTAGTGGAAATGGATGGTCAGTACATGTCCTTTTTTTAAGTTTTGTTGTACTTCACTGCTCTTAAAAACTTAAAGCTCTTTAAAAGCTGTTTAAACTTGCTGTTATTCCAAGGTATGATATTCGAGATTTCAAAGCCTTTTCTTCATTTCAATTCCAGGTTTCTCTACTGAGGAGTCATCCGTGATTGTAGTTGCAGCCACAAACCGAGTTGATATCCTCGATTCAGCCTTGTTACGACCAGGTCGATTTGATCGTCAAATTTACGTGCCTGTGCCTGATATCAAGGTTGTACATTATTTCTAAGTAGTTGGAATAAGTAATAAGCATTATTGGATAACTCTCCAAGCAAAATGTTGTGAAAGTAATATTCCTTAGGAAGCGAAACGTGCTAAGTGGAACGAGAAAAGTAAAACCGGTTCGGGTTGTGGAATGAGCATTCGATCGCCAGTTTCTTGTTCTCGGAAATGTATACAGTTGTGAAACTTACGAGAACTTTCTGGGGACATCATGACGGTTTTGGGCAAAACGCGGTCAAACTAACTTCAGATCTTCCCAGTCAATGTCTTAGGATAGATCCTTGATTCTTGGCCTCAGCTACTTCCACTTTTAGTTTTTTGAAGTTAATGAAAAGCTATTGGTAGAATTCGACAGCTACTTGATGAATGCATTTCCTAAGCTCTTCAAATACAAATTTGATTAGTTTATTTCAATGATTTCAGGGTCGTGCCTCGATTTTTCGAGTACATTTAGGCCCATTGAAGACGTCTTTGGATAAGGTACAGTTGTCACGGAAGCTTGCTGCCCACACTCCTGGTTTCTCAGGTGAAGCATTTTCTGGCATTGTTGTGTGAACTTTGTTCATTAAGTTGCAAGATTTCGTCTAAGTAATCCAATGTTCATAGGTGCTGATATCTCGAACGTTTGCAACGAAGCTGCCTTGATAGCCGCCAGAGATGCTGCCGAAGAAATTAGTCAAAAGAACTTTGAGCAGGCGATCGAGAGGGTTGTTGCTGGAATGGAAAAGAAAAGCCAGGTATCTACTCTTATTCGGCTTCCACACATTGAACCTATAGGCGGATCGTTGTAGCGCTAATTATTTCCAAGGTTCTACAACCGGAGGAAAAGAAAACAGTTGCTTATCACGAGGCTGGTCACGCTATCGCGGGATGGTTTCTTGAATATGCAGATCCTTTGCTCAAGGTAAGGTTCCATCTGGTTTCGTTTATCTTTCCTTCCCAACGTGTATAATTTCAAGTGGAAATGAAACGTTATTATAGGTTTCTATTATTCCACGCGGAAAGGGTCTAGGATATGCGCAGTACCTACCAAAAGAACAGTATCTGTACTCGAAAGAGCAACTTCTGGATAGGTTCGTGATTATTTGCGATGTTCCATTTCTTTTCCGATTTTCGCATTTTTTCTATCTTCTTGCTAACGACTTGTATATCCTTAATCTCCATTAGGTTTTTAACGTTAAATGTGAAAAGTGATGAGAAGCTGAACAATGGTGATAGGTCTCCAGGGAGCAGAATTTGTTTCTCTTGCTCTACTGTAGGATAAATGCAAAAGTTCACCAGTTTTTATGGCAACCGTGACTTATGCTACTCAGGATGTGCATGACGCTAGGAGGACGTGTATCTGAGGAGATTTTCTTTGGGCGTATCACTACAGGAGCTCAAGATGATCTGCAAAAAGTTACACAGATGGCATATGCTCAGGTATGTTTGTGGATCCGGTAACTTCAATGTCCTTCATAGACGTAAATTATCTTATTATTATCTTTTATGGACGTCATATCATTCTTCATCTCAAGGAATTCATCTTGGATTGGCAGCTTAATAAGGGAAATGCACGAAATTAAGCTTCCAGGCCAAGACGAGACCTATGTGGTTAGCAGACTTGTCCAACAGGATGTTATAGGATATACCAAATCTGCTGAATAATTTGAAGAAGCTCAAGATTCTGGCACGGATGATTTCCCACCACGCTAACGAGAGAAGAATATTTCCGAATTGTATCAGAAAATGGCCACGTCATGTAAAATGATGTTGAAAATCGTGATCAGCTTCTGAAATTTGTGAGCTTCTGTAAATCATTTAGCAGAATTCAAGATAGCCCTCTTGGTCAATCTCTCTAACCGTATAGGTCTCGTCTCTGATTAGCAGCTTAATTTCATGCACTTCCTTTGTCGGTTAGAAATTCGGTGTAGGTTTTTGGATTCAAGAATAGTTGATTTTTGCCTGGTACCAGCGTGTACTGTAAAAGAATTTCTCGAGCTAGATTCCAAGATTACCACAAAGACGCTATGAACTGGGAATCCTGCGCAAAAATTGTGAATCATTAGGATTTGATCGAATATCGAATTTATTTAGTACATAAAATCGCTCAGTGCGAATCCCATAGCAATTGACAAGTATAGATATGTATGTGCATACGCATCTTTATTGGTTGTAAATTTACAAGGTATTAACTATTGCGCTGGAGTGGTGATGAAGTGTAGCTTCAAGGTTGTCGTGGGTAGGCTGGTGGTGATGACGGCGGAAGGACGTATCTCTGAATTTCATTCTTTCCCGTTTCTTTATTTATTCATTGTTTCCTTAACGGTGCCCCATTTAGATCTGCAAATGAAAAATACTTTCTGGGGCATTTTTCAAAGCAAACCTGTTCCGTATGAGGATATACTGGATATGGTCTTGAGTAAAAACTGGATTCTGGGATTATCAGCACTGGATATTCATAACTGTCTTGTGGTCTCTGAAATTAATTTTTTCGTTGCGGTATTTATTCATCTGTACTCGCTGACCTGTGGAGGCTGTGGATACTGCTGCCCTGTGCCAGGAGGGCCAGGAAAAGCGGACATATAGTCGCGTTGCAGGGATCCTTTCTGAAATACACGTTTATTCGCCATCAAATAAATTAGGAACACCTTCCATCATTTGTAAATTGAAGCGCATATCCCATAACTGCAAAACGTCGAGCGAGGTGCATTTTTCGCGGACTCAAGAAGCTAGCGGCCCAACTGCGCCTCTCGCGATGAAATCACCGCCGTAATACTTAACCATAGGGTTTTCTTGAAATTTTCCATCCTATATAATGTCCCTTATCAAGAAAACTAACTAACCATCACGAAGCCCCTATGATTTGCTATCACGGCGATGATTGCAGCGCGAGTGGGGTGGTGCCCTTTAGCTGTGCGTATACGGAGCACTTTCGACTCTTCAGAATTTGTACGGATCATATTAGTAGAGAAGAAAGAACAAACCTCTGGGAAGGCGCCCATGTATTCTCTACCAAGTGATCTCTGGAAATACATTATTCATTCAGTGTGATCTACGACTCGAGAAGTTCGCGGCACGACTGCGACGCTCCCGCTGGAACCGCCGCCGTAGTACTAAACCATAGGTTTTTCTTGAAAGTTTTTCATTCTGTATGATGTCCACTATCGAGAAAACTGAATAACAAGGCGATGATTGCAGCGCGAGTGGTGCGGTGGCGCTCTTTTGGTAAAGTGCCGTGCCGCGCCGCGCCGCGGCATATGATGGAGGATAGGGCGCTGCAACGCAGAGCGAGCTCCCGCGGCAAGTGCCGAGAACAGGGGGCCTTCAGAGATTTTGTACCGCGCGAGCCCCCCCCCCCGGCGGCATTTTGCGAGCTCGCTCTGCGAGTCGCAGAGTCGAATGGTCCGGGGTATTCGTTGCCGCGCGGCAGATCCAATGCAACTTCCAGAGCGAGATGTTTCCCGCGCGTGGCTCACTTCTCGCGCCGCGGATCGGAAAATGTCTGAAATCCGCCTAAGCGCCTACGAAGCACTTTCAACTCTTCAGGATTTGAACAGATCGTATTAGTAGTGAAGATAGAACAAACCTCTGCGAGGGCTTCCATGTAAGCCCTACCAATCGAACCAAGTGAAGATTCCTGCAAATACGCTCTTCATTCAGTGTGATCTACTCCTACCAACAGTACTGTTTAGAAACTGTTCTCGCAACTTCCTTCTAGTCATAAGATTTTGTTTTAATGAATAATGATCTGAGCCAGTCAGCTGCAGAGAATTAATCTGGTTAATTTCCTCAAAGAAAGCTACATAGTGTTATTTCCTATTGTCGGACATTGGAAGGACTTTCCCTCATTATTGTATAGTAGATATTCATATATTTCTCGCATCCATTCTAGAAAAAACTCATGAGCTCAATTCAGCAATGGATGGTTATTTCTTCTGTGGATTAACTGCACAACATTACATACCTTGCCTTTGCTGAGCTTACTGTTCACTGACTCCATCAGCTCCCTCAACTCTTCAAATTGTTCCATGATCTGCTTGTGCTAAATGGAACGATATTTGACCTGAAAGATTTCGAAGCTACTGAAATAATGAGCAACCTGTGCACTGGTGTCCACAGCTGGCGATGTAGTCTTCGAATCTCCTTAAATCACATCACTTAAGTAACTTTTTATGCTTCGACTGTCGAGGATAACACCTACCTTTCTGTGCCGTTGCAGTGCATAGATTCGCAAAAATTGTAAAGACAATAGTATTTATTCGAAAACTTAGATTCATATGTTTAGGAGGGCACAGATGTCAGGAAGACGGTAAGGCAGAATACTCATATGTTCTTCTCCAGTTGGCCTTTATATGTACACGTTCGCGGAAGTAGCGCGAGAATACGTCTTGTCGATTCATCGTTGCACTAGTGTAAGCCCGTTGGTACACTTACGCTCTTCTTCAAATGATCGTCACGGGAATTACTCATCAACGGCGAGCAGGATGTAGAGGTTCCTATAAGTGGAACCGACCGTATAGTGCTGAAAATGATTCAGCACATGGTGGGATTTTCTCATATTGAGCCAGCTAAGAAAGGTAATCGTTTTGGTAGTTGCCTGAAATAGAGTAGACTGCGATGTATGTTTCAGTTTAGGCGCTCGTTTATCAATTTCATTAGATTCCCAGTATACCACTTTTGGCATATAGATTCTCAAAATCCAGTATCGCTGTGTTCAAACACATTGGGAGGAACATAAACAATGAAGATGTGTTCTTGAATCTTGGCATTTCTGTTAATGCGGAACACTTTTGCAACGTTCTGTATCCCTATACTGGTGCTCGATTTTTTCTTCTTTTCTTTTGTAGGTACTGGACTCCATTTATTTACTTATTTATTTAATCTATTTATTTAATTCATTTGTTTAATACACCAGCCATATGTATGTAGCGCTCCAAAACAATTGATTAGTATAGAAAATATACAGTGAGAATAGTTGTTGTTGCCAGCCTCCTATCAGTATAGGAGAAATCATATTTTTCGAAGCTGCTAGGACATGAAATCTCTGTAAGTTTCTCTGTGAGTCGACCTGCCCATGCTACATAACCAAGACCATATAAGATGCGAGATAGGTAGTTGTGTAGAAGGGACAAAGAAGTGTCAGATATACCCTCACCAACCAGCCATGTGCCTTCCAGCAATGCGCCTTCACAATATGTTGTAGCTTCTGCACTCAGGCATACTGGTGATATCTTCTGCGGAACCAACATGTTGGGCAGCTAGCACTTCTGAATTCATGGAATTAGTGATGGGAAAAGATTAATTGTAACAAAGAAAGAATGGATGGCCAAGAAAAGATGTCAAAATAAACATTGAGAGCTAAAGGCAGACCGTACGACGTAGTGATAAAACAAAACAAATGGATAAAACATACTTACAAACATTTTCCATTTTCTATGCATTAGTTCATAAAAATGGCAGTTTACTTCCAATATCCCGTTTTTAGGTAGTCAAATACGGTATGTCGTCCAAAGTGGGACCATTGTCTTTTGAAACAGCAGGGCCCGGAGAGATGGCGTTTGATAAGCCGTATTCCGAAGCAACAGCCCAAATTATCGACCAGGAAGTGAGAGACATGGTGAACGGTGCTCTTTCACGAACTCGAGAACTGCTTCTGTCTAAGCGTGAAGACATAGAGAAGGTGAGCCGAGCAAGTGAGTTGTGCTTGTCACGATCATGATATTTCATGCTTTTAAAGGTCGCTCAGCGGTTATTAGAAAAAGAAATTCTGTCACGTGAGGACATGGTTGAATTGCTTGGAAAGCGGCCGTTCGCAGAGAAGCATACTTATGAGGAGATGGTCTCTGGAACGGGAGGTAGGGCGTCGTGTCGTTCACAGACCTTTTTCACTAGTTGACTTTTTGAATTTTAGGACTGGATGAGGACACAGAATTGCCGAAAGGACTGAAAGATTGGAATAAGGAAAAGAATCCAGAACCAGCCGATTAACGAAAGTATCTCAGCCATGTCCCCTCTAGTTTGCTACATAGTCTCTGATATTAGGTGCAGTTATGGGCGAGCCGTGTGGAGCGTGACATCACTTCTCATTGTCAGGCCATCCGCTCAGTTGTTATTTAGAGCTGTTTGTTACGTCATTTCACTACAAAGTGTATGTTGAAATGCTGTTCAAATAAATGTACAGATATTTGAATCAGTTCTTTTGAGTGAATCGGTGTGATATCACCAAGTAACTATGACATTCGTGGTTTGTAGCAGTTCTATATACAAAGTCAATTTAGAAATTTCACTCATCCTTATTTCAGTATGGGAGGGCGTGGTCGTGGCAGGGGGAGCGGACCAGGTACGACTGTACGGGCCGTTGCTCAAGCTCTGGGGATTGCTAGGAATGACATGGCCACTTATGCTAATCAAAGAACCGTTGAAGATCCACCAGATTATCCGGTAGGTCAAAGTTTGTGGCAAGTTTGGACGTAATTTCATGGAATGTGAAGTATCGGTCAACATTTTGGATAGGTTAGGTTATCTATGTAGAAAACTTCGTTTTTATGGTTCCATTCCCAATCGAAGCCATTGATTCGTGCGTTTACGGAGGCTTGCATCCTATTGATGGTATTTATTTAACCTTTTTTTTGATACATGAACAACAATCCTGAGCAAAACATGACCATGAGAATGAGAACTGTGAAGATCTGTGGTCTAAGTATAACCTTAGCCACTTGTTCGAAGGAGGCCTATGATCAGATAAACGCCAAAAGAAGCAAACAGCATCACGTCTTTGTGTGTTTGTCGCATGTTTTGTGCCATCTCACTATTAGATATATAACTTCGCCTCAAAATCCCGAAGTCAGTAAAATCTGAAACAAGAAAATATATTCATTTCTTCCAGATTGTACAACGAGCCCTTATTCCTCTTGAACTATCCAACGAGTTGCAGTACCTTTCAGAATTGAAGCTAGAGTTGATTAATAGGTAAACTTGGATTTGATAGTTCTGTCGATCGTCGAAACATTCTCATGTTCAGGTTTCAAGAATCTCCGTTTTATTTGGATAACGTACAAGTGAAAGATATAAGGCGATATACTGACAAGTACAACGAGGTGCATAGGGAGGTGCTTCAACCAGGTTAATGTACCAAGAATTCGGGATTTCTTTGCCTGTTCCTGAAGGCTGTATAAGATATTCAGTAGACGTAGCGAGTGATATTAAACTGATATCATTCTCTTATACAGACTTCTCCCGTCTACCAGAAGAGCTGTGCTGGCGGCATAGGAGTGATCAACCGAGTAGCGCGAAGAGGCGTAAAATAGAAGATACAACCGAAATTATTCAACAAAGGCTAAAGACGTTGGAACAAGCTGAGCAGCAGAATGAGAACGAAGAAGAAATAGAAGTAGCTTGTGGTTTCCAGTTTAGTCAGTTGTGTCGTTGATTATGATTCACTCTGTTCAGGACGAAGAAGGCTCTGAAAAGTCAGAGGAACCCCCAGGTAGCAATATACCGTCAGATGAGGACTTCGGTGAAGAAGACAACGACTACTGTACCACGTACTTTGATAATGGAGAAGGGTACGGAGATGTTGGATCTGATGATAATATGGACGGAGAAGAATATTAAAGGCCTTAGCCCTGTTGGTTTTAGTTGATTTTATATATTTCCAATCTGTTTAATCTGTGATTTGTTTTATTGTTATGGTGGATTCAATGTGTTGATCTCCTCTGTTTGTTTTCTTTGTGATGTATGTTCTCAAGATTTATAAAAATGTCCCGAAATATTCCGTCAGCTAAGCACAGAATCACTGCAGATGCAAGCGTGCAATTTACAATACAATACAACTTGAATTTATTCATCAATCTGGTTGTAGTCAGTGAGCTCTGTAAACATAAACAAAAAATGGCACGGATTAGCGCATCCCCTACCTGTCGTTAGGATGCCCTTCTGGTGTTCAGCTAATCCCCGTTGAGGATTGCTGCACAATTGGCCACGTAAGTCTGCCCTATGAGACGAGTCTATGACTCCACAAAAAAGTTAAATGACCAATTATTGCTCTAAACCAGAAGACTAGGATTTGATCTCATTGTTAGCGAAATTTGTGTGAAGCTTCTTCTTAGCAAAGCACCGACGGCAGTCTAGTTTGCCTCTCAAAAGTCGCTGATCACCAGAGTTCTGAAGCTTTTGCCAGACAAGTCTTCGAAAGCGCTATCACAAACAGAGTTAATCTCTCGGCAGTGGATTCTCGAAAGGCTACAACTACATACTGCAGATAATACTTCAACAGTGCTTGGTTGACTCGGCACGTCACCTCATTTTCGAGATTTCTCAGTGAGGACCAACAAATAGGATGGAAATGTAGGACAATTCCGTTTGAGGGCAATTTATACTAGATGCGTGCGTTTGACGCGAGTGCGTCTATGTGATAAAGAATAAGGCCAGCCGCATCGCTGACGCAGCTCAGACGCACGCGTATGCGGCCTTGCAATGGCAGTGCGTTGTTCTGATTGAGGATTTGCATGCTCCGGCTTTTAGGGCTTTCATGGGAAATCCTCCGCAAATGGATGCTTGCGTCTGACATGAGCACCTAGCCTTTTACAGAACTAAGAATCATGAACGCTTAACCAAGTGGAATCGGGTTAGCAAACCAACTTTCACGTTCTACGTCGTTTAACATTAAGTAACCTCTAGGATAACCAATCACACTAGTCATCTGTTTTGCGTGGTTAAGGTTCCATAAATCCCAGCCAAGGCGACTCAAGTGATCGAGATCCACAGCATGCGCTCCACCTCATGCAGCGTGACCCTCTAGCTTTCTCTGCATCCACATATTTCATTGTTATCATCGTTCTGATTCTTTTTCAATAGCTCTTGCTTTTGTTCTAGCCTGTAATCTGCAGCAGAAATGCAGCCCGGACAGCGTAATTGGTCGAGTATATATACAGGGAATTCCAAATGTACGCAGACCCGTGGAGCGGCTCTCTCGGGCAGAGTCACGGGAGCTCAGCATAGTGTACAGTGTGTTTTTCCGGGAGTAAAATCGCGCGCGATCTGATCCATTCCAATAGATCAAATTCTCAGTCGAAAGACCACGTGAAAGCGGAGGTTCCAGCAATTCGCATGTAGCCTTTGTACTGCGTCCGCAATTGCACCGATTTTACTCCCGGAAAAACACCCTGTACAGCCCATTCAACCGGCAGTCGGTATTGGTGGAAGGATCATGGACTGATACGCGGCCACTTTCAATCAATATCAAGCATGCTTGATAGTGCACAATCGCACCACTCACCTCCAATCCGTGAATGCACCAGTACCGACTCCTTTCCGAATGCCCTATACATTATACTTGGGATGATTTTTCAACTATTCGAACTTTCGAATTATTCGAATATTGCCCAATTTCAATCATTCGAAGTATGAATAAGTCGAATGTCGCAGTTTTCGCAATATGCGAATGAACGAATTATTCGAATATCAAGTATTTTTTGGCTGCCCGAATGAATGAATAGTTCGAATAGAGGGATATTCCGGGAGACCGAATGAATGAATATATTCGATTCGAACGATATTCGGTTTTCTTTTTCAAATTTTATTGGCATTGCATTTAACAAACCATCATGAGAGTATTAAATTCTCACATTTTCCTTATATTTGCCTACACATAGAAATCTCAGGAGATCTGACTATATAAATATATATGCCTAAAATGATTTTCATTTCGTCTGTCCTTCGATTTCTCAAAAGTCTTCTTCCACTTTCTCTCCTGAGAATAAGGTTCTTGTAGAGTGTAGCGCATGCTCCCAACCCCTTATTTATATTTATCCTGGTAGGCGTGCTTTACCGCCATAAACAACCTCCATAACTTGCTCTGGTAAAGGTCAGCCTTGAGGCATATCACGTTATGATAGGCTATTTGCCTGAGATGGATGGTACTGCAACGCACATTCAAGGCATGACCTCGTTATACGATGCTGCGCGCTCTCCTTCCTCGACATCATAATAGTTCAAAGTTCGAATAACACCGTTTCTCTCAGTCGAATGAACGAATTATTCGAATAACCTATGTTTTGAGAAACCCGAATGAATGAATTGTTTGAATTTGCTCTCTTCTCGAAAAACCGAATAAATGAATTATTCGAATATTCGAACATTTCTTCGAATATATTCGATTCGGTCGCAAGTATAGTGTACATACGCCTGCGTCTTTGCCCATGAGAGCCGCGCCGCGATCTCGACCCTTGTCTGGGTACATTTGGAGTTTCCTATACAGTCCTTCTCAAAAATACTTGCCTCACGCTTCACCGCCCATCTGGTAAGCCGCGCCGCATCACCTATGCATTATCATACGCGGTGTGACGTGGTCAACCTGACGGACGATTCAGTGTGAGGCAAGACTTTTTGAGAAAGACTGTACATGCAAACCTTCTATAAATATCCTTGCCTCATTGCCCATCAGCTCGTCCACGCCACACTATGTATGATAATGCATACTAGGTGATGTGGAATGAGCTGACGGGTGGTGCAGCGTGAGGCAAGGATTTTTGAGAAAGACTGTACATAAGACATAGGAAGTATTGAAGCATCTCGCAGTTGCTGCCATCCCATCGTCAATTGCTACGCAAACTTCTCTCCTTCTAACGGAAATTAAAGGAGAATGGCAGCAAATGATGGGGGGATGACAGAAACTGCAAAGAGATGCCCTTATGCTTTGCACTCCATTTAATACGCGCGGTTCAGGCTGAGTTTCTGCTGCACGGCTATCAAGTTCTCTGATAACTGTGCAGCACGAAAGCAGCCCGAACGGCGTCATGGCTCGAGTAGAAACCCTAGCAGCAACTGTTCTCAGTTGCTGACATCCCTCAGCAGTTGCTGCTAAAGGGTGAAAACGTTCCTACTCGAACCATTACACCATTCGAGCTGCGTTCGTGCTGCACACTTATCAGAGTTAAGGTTTCCTGAAGAAGACAAGCACTGTTCCACTTGTTCTGCCCCAAAATCTCAAAATCAAACTTTGTCTAGGGGGGTTATTTGACATGCTGATCATGAATATCACATTGATTTTGCACGGTAGCCCCATTTGGGTAGGGTTACGGTGGGGTAAGGATAAGTATGGTATCTCACAAAAACACCTGAATTTTTGTTCACGGGGTTTTTTTTTTGACATGCTGAGCACGAATATCATGCTCATTTTGCACCGTGACCCCATTTGGGTAGGGTTACGGTGGGGTAAGGGTAAGTATGGTGTCTCCCAAAGACACCTGAATTTTTGACTGTGGGGGTTTTTTGACACGCTGATCACGAATATCACATTGATTTTGCATGGCAACCCAATTTGGGTAGGGTTGGGGTAAGTGCAGTAGCCAACCAGATCCGTCCGTAGTTTGCCCTGGGGGTTTCCTCACGTGTTGAACACGAATGTCAGACTAGTTTTGCAAGTGAATCACCGACTTGCCCTGGAAACTTACAAACAAGCACGAGTAGAAAAAATTTTATCCAAGAAGGTAAACTAGGTTCGATGCGGTAGGTGGCCCTAAAGAGGGCCCTTGGGTCAAGAAGCTAGTCTCCGCTAGCACACGTCTAGCAAGGCACTGGATAAAACTCGGCGACATGCTTCCAGGTTGTAGAATGCTTCATTCCTCCCTCCGAATTGCTGCCTCCGGAGGAACTCGCTGAGGTAATCCTTATACTGGCGATTGTTGATGCCGTACTTGCGCTTGGCAAGGCTCTTAAACTTTTCCCAGTGGCACTCGATGTTCTGAGTGTGGGCTCCAGACCTTGGGTCAATGAAGTTCAGCTGGTGGTTCACTGTGAGGTGGGTGAAGCCCTGCGGCAGCGTGGAAATCCGACTGTAGGCACGCCAGCAGTCACTGATGATGGTGGTGCCCGGGCGGATGTACTTCACGATTAGCCGCAACAGGTTCCTGGCATCTCTTCTCCTCATAAGAATGAGGAAAGATCTTCCAATTCCCCTTTCGTAGCCTCCAAAGAGCCACTGATGCCTTCGTACCCATCGACCTCTGTTGTACTTACGCTTGGTGACACGTGTCTCGTCGATTTCCACCACATGTCCAACCCCTCCAAGGATGGGGCGGTTGCGACGGAAATATTCACAGCATATGTCGCGGAAGTACTGCTCCCACTGCACCACCGTACTGTAACCGATCCCGAGTTCGTACTCCTTGTCCACAAGGCCTAAATTGTGGATCCAGAAGTACGAACGGGCGAAGATCTTCGCCAGTGGGAAGTGAGCCTTGTCAAAAAACGACCCCTTCTTCGCAGGAGCCGAAGGCTTGGTACTTCCAGATGGTCCAGTGCGACATTGCCGTAGATGGCAAATCCACATGTTGTCCTCCCTTCTCGGCTTGCCCGGCCGCGCCAAATGTCTGAGCAGTTGTGAAGTGCGCGAAAATGGCAGTTCAAATTTTGGCACCGAGTATTCGCGCGTTCACTTGTCTAGCGATTCTTTTTTCCATGGAGCAGCATTGCTCATTTTTACATTTTACGTTGAAGCTGTTATATATGTACACATTCGTAATTGCTATGTAAATTTCCCTGCAATGATTTGTGAGAAGCGGTAAGTTGTATGTACATATGTATGTCGTATTTCTTCTTCGCAATATCTTCCGCTTCTTCCATGACGGGTATGCTGAAAATTTCATGGGGTCACATGCCTACTCTTTCAATTTTCATTCAGTTTTTTGTTTGGTTTTTTAATCGACCTCATGGCCTCTGTTCGTTTTCATCTTTTTTTTTTTCAAATTAGTTAACGATTCGCTTTGCTTTGAAGACCACAATTTCCAGAATACTTTGGGGAAATTTATTTCATTTCAGTTACTGGTCTCAAGTAGATCTCCGCCATGGGAATTAAAGACCTTTCCAAGGTTATTGCAGATAATGCTCCGAATGCTATCAAGCTGAATGAAATGAAGAGCTACTTCGGAAGAAAGGTTGATTACTCTTGGTAACCTTTGATTCGCATGGATTTGAATCTTTGGTGTACCCTTCCTTGATTTTGTAAGAGCTTACATCAACGAAGAAGTTCTGCAGGTTGCCATCGATGCGTCTATGTGTCTGTATCAGTTCCTCATAGCTGTTCGGCAGGACGGCTCACAGTTACAATCAGAAAGTGGAGAAACAACGAGGTAAATTGGAAGCAAGTACGGCTATCTTGATAAAAATCTAACCTTCGATAGTTTAGTCATCTGATGGGTATGTTCTACCGTACAATTCGTATGATCGATAATGGAGTGAAGCCATGCTATGTTTTTGACGGCAAACCACCGGATATGAAGAGTGGAGAATTGGAGAAAAGAAGCGAGAAGCGGTACTTCTTTTTTCTATGTTGAACCTTTTGTAAGTTCGTTGGAAATTTCGATGTGGTTTCTTACTGACTTCTTTTTAATATTTACCCATATAATTAGAGTTCCGGTATATGGCCCGCTTTCTCAGCCTGGCCGCCGCACGCGTGTGTCGTGCGTCGCGGTTTTTCGCAGCAGAGCGTCTCCACTACATGTCCACGCGCCTTCATGCCTTCGGCATCGATATTTTTAACTTCTCATGTAGAGTTTTTAACTATAACTGTCCAGTGTAGAGCTGTTTACTCGTTTTAAGTTGAGGATACGAGAAATCCTATATGGTGCAGGACGTTTTATTCTACTTATTGACTAGCATCGGGCATTTCCTCTACATTTTTACACTACTCAGCGCAGAAGCAGCGTACATCACATTTGTATATGTAGAAAGTTTTCCCATGGTCTTCTCCTATTAACTTTATTGTTGATCATCTCAACATGATCGCGCCCTTGGCTGTCAAGTGAGAGAGCTATGGCAGCCTGCCATTTTGCATTGCCTTCAGAAATGTTTCAGAACACCTTACTCATACAGAGCTGTTGAATGAAGCGTATTGGACTGAGCAGAAACTTTCCTCAGCTGTTGTACATAGTGCTTATATCAAATCGCGGTTTGGGCAGTTGATAGAACAGATCTACTATGACATATAGGAGCAAATTACTACTTCATTTCATACAAGTATTTTGTACAGTGCACCGAAATGCCCTTAAAAGGGTCCATTTTCCTGGAAAGTTCGCCCATTTACACGATACAGACCGATGTACGGATAAGTACAATGTAGTCAAAAAAGGAGTGAGAGTTAGAGTTAAGAATTAAAGTGAAAACTCAACCTGACGTGGATTAACACTATCACCAAAATTTATTGGAAACATTAAACACAAATTTGCTAGTGGCGGTTCACATCTTCTATGCCGCTATTACTTTATCACTAGATCAGAATCCAAAAGGCATCTCACGGAAATCGAGCGTCTTGTCGACAACGTTCAATTTACTTTTGATTTTCAGGTGGTTCCTACTGCCAACAGTTGAAAAATCATCAACTTCGGTTGTTAGCATTAGGAAGACCAAGTCATAACTGCTTATGTACAAAGCAAGGAGAACTCAGAGGGCATTGACGCGCCCTATTGCGGAAAGCCGCGACGCACAGAGTGCACGAGCGGCCGCCAGGCCGAGAAAGCGGGCCACATACCGGAGCTCATATAATTAAATTCGTTGGAAATTTCGATGTGGTTTCTTACTGACTTCTTTTTAATATTTACCCATATAATTAAATTTTGCCTTTGGCAGTATCACGATCATCACTTGTTTGTTCGAGCAATTTTTTTCCACTTTGCAGTAGCTATGTCCACCATTTTCAGTGCTGAAGCTGAGAAAGCCCTAACCGAGGCTAAAGAAAGAGGTGATACTGAAGCGGTTGACAAATTCGAGCGACGCCTTGTAAAGGTAAGTGCCTCTGCGTGCCCACCTCTACTGCTGCTAACAAAGAAAACCTGATATTGTCCTCTTTGATTCCTAAGCATTTTCCTTGGCAGGTCACCAAGGAACAGAATGCGGACGTGAAGCGACTCCTTGGCTTGATGGGTGTGCCTGTTATTGAGGCACCATGCGAAGCTGAAGCTCAATGTGCTGCACTTGTGAAGGCTAAGAAGGTATTTGCTATATTTATCTATTTATTTATTACATGAGTGTACTCATGTGAACAGATGTAGAACCAGACATGTGCACGGAACATCAGTATTAGAATATTCGGGATACAATTGGGAAAGTTGGAATAAAGAAAAGTGGTGATGGAACTTTGCGAATTATCTCGCGTAGACAAGTCCCGGTTAATCATGTTCCTGAATGAACGAACGCTGACTGGTATCCCTTGCTTTTTACTTAATTTAGCCTACTCCGAACCTGCTCTGTTGGAAAAGAAAGAAATAGCTATAGTACTATTTTCCACTATTTTACCCCCCCCCCCTGTGCTAGGAATCGCTCAATAATTTTTGTGCATTTCCTGGAATTCTGGCCACCATCTCCAAAAATCACAATTCGCATAGTTTCGCGTCTGCAGGTCTATGGTACAGCAACAGAAGATATGGACGCGCTAACGTTTGGTTCTGATGTTCTTCTTCGTCATATGACGTTCTCTGAAGCAAAAAAGATGCCGATTAAGGTGAAGTTCTCGGAGCTTTCATGAGCATTGATCGACTTAGACTGTTCTTTTCTTTAGCATTTCTGCTGACGCTAATGCTTTCAGGAGTTTTCGCTCTCCCGAATTCTCACAGATTTTGACATGACGAAAGAGCAATTCATAGACCTTTGCATTCTCCTTGGATGTGATTATTGTGAGTCAATACGGGGAGTTGGACCAAAAAAGGCGTTTGACCTCATTAAGACGTACGGCGATATTGAAACAATCTTGGAAAATATTGACCACAAGGTAGTTTCCGTTATGTTGTATTAATGCGGTTATTGCATCTCATTGAACTTGTAAGCGTCTTATTCAGAAATACCCACCTCCAGAAAACTGGCCGTACAAGCGTGCGCGAGAACTGTTTTTGAACCCTGAAGTTGCTGACTGCGAGAACATGAATGTTGGTTCACCACTGACTAGTATCAGTATTTGACAACTTCCTTGGTTAATCTTTAAATTGTTTAGTTGGTTTGGAAAGAACCTGATGTTGATGGTATAATGAAGTTCATGTGCGAAGAGAAGAACTTCAAGTAAGCTATTTTTCTTACTTATTTGATGCTTTTTTTTTTGAAGCTCAATTTTAGCGAAGAACGCGTTAAATCTGCGATTGCGAAGATGCAAAAGGGTCGTAGCACTGCAACGCAAGTTAGTTGATTTACATCTTCGTTTACTGCTTGTCAAGGAAGGCTTTCCTCCATTTATTTGTTTACATTTAAGGGTCGAATTGATGCATTCTTCTCCGTGAACAAAACAGTTAAGTCTGAACCAACATCAGCTAAAAGAAAAGCCGAGGAGGAAAAGAAGGCAACAAAAAAGAGGGGGCCGCCACTCAAGAAGCCAAAATGATTTCTGCTCCTCTGGGTTTGTACTGGTTGTAAAGTGACTAACACGACTTGCTTTACTTTTAGATGTACTTAATACTAATCAGTTGACCATCTTTTGCAGTCATTGCATGTACGCTGAATATTGATCTCTGTTGGGTACTTTAGAACACTGGTAGTGCTCGGTTTCATTAAGCCAATGTCATGCGGTCTAATAAAATTCTTTATTGAGCGGTTGCATTTGTCGCATATCCATGGAGCGAAGGCGTCATCTTGGCAGTTCCGCTAGACTTATAAGTTGAGACCTCTAAAATAATATTATGCAGAAAGATGCAGTGCTTTTGGCACAGTACCTCTGTCTTGCCTAATTGTAAGAGCGAGAGAGCAAATAAAAGAAAGCAATGTAGAAAGAGTTCGTTCATTTCAGTTTTCACTCACCAGCTGTATGATTTCCCTGTCCTTTGATTGAAGTTTATCAATAAGAACATTGACAGCTCCCAGAGATCCGAATTCATTACATTCTGAAATGTCAAGCAGGTGACTTCATAGCCGCTAATGCGCTAAATGAGTAAATAAAGCAGTAAGGTGAGTAAATAAATAATTTGTGGGATTGGTAGTGATTTCGTTATTCTTATATGAGGTGCTGGACACACGAATATCGCAACGTAGCCCATTTTTCTGGAGTTACATTAGGTACATGGAACTCCAAAATGCCGTGTGCAAGGGGCGGGACTGCGGCGCGGCTCTTTTGGGCAGAGACGCAGAGGTTCTGCATGTGCCTCTGGTTGTCTGCCTCTGTCAGCAGCAGGCAACCCGAGTTCCCCGCCGCGCCGCAGTTCCGCTCCTTACACTCTCCGTTTGGAGTTTCCTGTGAGGTACTTCACGGAATCTTCTCCAGTTTTGCCCAAAGGAGCTAATTCAGGAGCTGATCATGATTATCAACATTCTTGCGTGTAGTTATCACTTACTTGGCGAAATTGGCATTTCTATCTATTTACCTGCAGAAATCTCACTGTAACTCAGTAAAACTAGGATTACGACAAGTAAACATGCTCAGCTTCTACAGAGAAATTTGAAAGGGATCAAGATGTGACACAGTGTCGGTTGTGATTTGGATAGCTACGTCAGTATTGAACAAAAAATACATGTATTTACCTCAGTTGAGATCACTTTGATCAAAGTTTGACACAGCTATCGCTTGACTGACCTTTTACCCAATACGTCTCTACAGACGGAAAACTACTATTTAGATGTTGTTGCCTGTATGCGCATGCGGGTTTCTCAGGAATAACCGTAACAATTTCTCGGAGATGCCAGTGGAGTGAGCCCGCTCGCTGCACCGCACCATCTGTTTGGGCAGGTCTGGACAGTGAACGGAAGAATCGATATGGGAATGAGATATCAGTGGAAAAATTCTATTAATCCAGTTATTTCTCTCCGCTCTTTTGATTGTGTTTGAGTGGGCGGGTGCTCTGGCAGAGTGTGTCGCATTTACAGTTAAAGGCAATGGCGGTGGCCCTTCCGCGACCCTGAGAAGGATGGAACCCGACCGCGCCGCGCGCGCCTGGATCGGTGTCGTCTGTTGACGAGATGCTACTTTTAGTCGCTTTCTTCTCGACTTGGTCGAAAATCTCCAAAACCTGGTAGGAAAGCTGCTAAATATAGCATTATAGCAGCAGAAAAAAACATATGTGACGCGTGCGGCGCGATTGCGCGGCGTATTTCTCGGGGCCGCGGATCGGCCACCCCCATTGACGTGCACTGTACGTGGCGCGTGTGAGCGAGTCCCCACCATTACCGTCTTCTGTATAGTCTGTCCGAAAGGACGAGTCCGCCCACGCACGCGTGGATCGGGAAGCTGCCACGTTTGCCAGCGCTCCTCGTCATCATCCCTGATCTCCGAGTCACGTTTCATCGTTATCTTCACGGTATTGACCAATGATTTGGCTGTGACGTGGACAACGTGGCAGCCAACAGGATCCGTCCCAGCCGCGCCGCCTCTCGATCCCCGCGTGCGTGGGCGTTTCGGATACACTATACATGCGGTGCGACCACCGTGGGAAAATTTCAGAGCACACAGCGTCGGTTAGAATGGGTTACACTCGACAAAAGCGGAAAAGAAAACACACCTATCTGTTCGACGAGCAGTTTGTTGGTGTCCACGAGCCGTTGGCGCTCCTTCTCACAGGTTTTCAATTTTTCTGTCACTTCATTGAGTAGGGCATCCATCTGAACTGTCCAGTTCTCACCAGGATCGCTAGCAACAATACCGCTGAGGTCAATTCATATGCGCTCACCTTCTTCAATTTTTTCTTCGTCTCTTTTAACTGCAGCGGAACCGTCTCATCGATGGCGACTGTCATCCTATCGGGATTCGGTAGCTGTGCTTCCACCGCCACATCCTTTCTCCTGGGCACCTTTTTAAGGGTTTCGACCTGGGCGATCGGGGAGGTGTACGAGGTTTGTGTGGTCCTCGACACGCTGGTTCCCTCCTCTTTCCAACTGACACTTTTCGTTTGGTTGGTATAGGAAGATGTTATCTGTATGACTTGTTGTGAGATGCTCTCAGCCTGCTTTACTCTGACCTCTTCAATTGTTTGTAGGAGCCGAGAGTTTTCTTGCTGTAGTGTTTTCAGTTGCATAGACAGAGAAGAAATGTCCTGAATCAGAAATAAGAGTAAGTATTGCTTGCTCACTGCGGAGTAATCCGGCTGGAAACGCACCTTTTCATTCTGCTCCAGCTTAGCCGCTTCTTCTATGAGCCTCTTCTGGAGAACGTGCACCTCCGTGTTCTCTCGCAACATTTTGTCCTTCAAACTTGGAAAGATTTTCACGAGAACTCTATTCCAACTGTTATTTTGGTCTTAGGACAATGTTACAACGATGTAGAGAGGTTGTGTTGTTGGATTTGGATCAACGAGATCGCATAGGATATGAATAAAACAAACAAAATCAACAAGTAGATAAATTTTTCACAAATTGCAAAATGAAGGAAAAATAGCAGACAAATAGGTATATTTGCAGATAGGTACTTCATAAATGGGCGGACGCATGCACGTAGATGAGAGGGGGGGGGGGTGGAGAAAATTGGAGGTATTTGCTGAAAATTGGACTGAATGTCAGAAAAGAACCAATTTGTTCCAATCGTATACTTTTAGATCATCAAAAACGGTTATAGTCTGTTTCGCGAGGGAGTGAGTTGGGAAGACGCCAGAGAGAAAAAGCTTGAGGAGAAATGCAGAGGAATTGGAGAGAGTGAAGAGAAAAAACAAGCAGTATGCGCGAATACCCTGCTATTGCTGCGTTTGAAACAGAATATATGTATGTACATTATAATAACGGGCTTACTTTGTATATATATATATATATATATATATATATATATATATATATATATATATATATATATATATATATATATATCATGACTTATAATAAAGGGCTTAGTCTGTCACGTGTGTGTGTGCGTGTGTGTGTCAGTCAGTCAGTGTGTGTGAAACGAAATTCGAGGGCGTGGCCTAGATCGAAGAAAATGCTCTACAACGGGTCCACTGTTGCTGTAGGAGTGTGCCGGCGTCCGAAAGAGGGGAAACACCTGGAGTCGGGTCCAACGGCGTGATAAGGGTGCGCCGGCGTCGAAAAGTGGGGAAACGTCTGGAGTCGGGTCCAACGGCGTGATAAGGGTGCACCGGCGTCGAAAAGTGGGGAAACGTCTGGAGTCGGGTCCAATGGTGTGATAAGGGTGCGCCGGCGTCGAAAAGTGGGGAAACGTCTGGAGTCGGGTCCAACGGCGTGATAAGGGTGCGCCGGCGTCGAAAAGTGGGGAAACGTCTGGAGTCGGGTCCAACGGCGTGATAAGGGTGCGCCGGCGTCGAAAAGTGGGGAAACGTCTGGAGTCGGGTCCAACGGTGTGATAAGGGTGCGCCGGCGTCGAAAAGTGGGGAAACGTCTGGAGTCGGGTCCAACGGTGTGATAAGGGTGCGCCGGCGTCCAAAAGTGGGGAAACGCCTGGAGTCGGGTCCAACGATGTGATAAGGGTGCGCCGGCGTCCAAAAGTGGGGAAACGCCTGGAGTCGGGTCCAATGGTGTGATAAGGGTGCGCCGGCGTCCAAAAGTGGGGAAACGCCTGGAGTCGGGTCCACTGCTGTGATAAGGGTGCACCGGCGCCCAAAGTGGGGAAACGCCTGGAATCGGATCCACTGCTGTGATAAGGGTGCGCCGGCGCCCAAAGTGGGAGGAGACGAGTCCACTACTGTGATAAGGGTGCACCGGCGCCCAAAGTGGGGGGAGACGGGTCCACTGCTGTGATAAGGGTGCACCGGCGCCCAAAGTGGGGGGAGACGGGTCCACTGCTGTGATAAGGGTGCGCCGGCGCCCAAAGTGGGAGAGACGGGTCCACTGCTGTGATAAGGGTGCGCCGGCGCCCAAAGTGGGGGAGACAGGTCCACTACTGTGATAAGGGTGCACCGGCGCCCAAAGTGGTGGGAGACGGGTCCACTGCTGTGATAAGGGTGCACCGGCGCCCAAAGTGGGGGGGAGACGGGTCCACTGCTGTGATAAGGGTGCACCGGCGCCCAAAGTGGTGGGAGACGGGTCCACTGCTGTGATAAGGGTGCACCGGCGCCCAAAGTGGGGGGAGACGGGTCCACTGCTGTGATAAGGGTGCGCCGGCGCCCAAAGTGGGGGAGACAGGTCCACTACTGTGATAAGGGTGCACCGGCGCCCAAAGTGGTGGGAGACGGGTCCACTGCTGTGATAAGGGTGCACCGGCGCCCAAAGTGGGAGGAGACGAGTCCACTGCTGTGATAAGGGTGCACCGGCGCCCAAAGTGGGGGGAGACGGGTCCACTGCTGTGATAAGGGTGCACCGGCGCCCAAAGTGGGAGGAGACGAGTCCACTGCTGTGATAAGGGTGCACCGGCGCCCAAAGTGGGGGGACGGGTCCACTGCTGTGATAAGGGTGCACCGGGGCGTCCTGTGATAAGGTGCACCGGCGCCCAAAGTGGGGGGAGACGGGTCCACTGCTGTGATAAGGGTGCACCGGCGCCCAAAGTGGGGGGAGACGGGTCCACTGCTGTGATACTGCTGTGATAAGGGTGCACCGGCGCCCAAAGTGGAGGGACGGGTCCACTGCTGTGATAAGGGTGCACCGGCGCCCTGTGATAAGTGCACCGGCGCCCAAAGTGGGGGGAGACGGGTCCACTGCTGTGATAAGGGTGCACCGGCGCCCAAAGTGGGTGGAGACGGGTCCACTGCTGTGATAAGGGTGCACCGGCGCCCAAAGTGGGGGGAGACGGGTCCACTGCTGTGATAAGGGTGCACCGGCGCCCAAAGTGGGGGGAGACGGGTCCACTGCTGTGATAAGGGTGCACCGGCGCCCAAAGTGGGGGGAGACGGGTCCACTGCTGTGATAGGGCTGCGCCTGCGCTAAAAAGTGGAGGAGCGCCTGAAAATATAGCTACCGATGTAGTAGGGGTGCGCCGGTGTCCAAATGTCATGAGTTAGGTCCATATTTGTTAAATCGATTCGCGTCTAACATCAATCGTAAAAAAAACTAGATGTCAGACCACTGCGCGGATTAGTATGCAATCCGTGTGAATCCTCCCTCCTTACGTCCTCCCCCGCGTTCTTCTCTTCTCATTTGTTTATGAACACACCGCACCCTCCACTTTTATATGTTCTAACTGACTCTTATCACTTGACCAGTTATAACAAACAAAGAATGATAGACCATTTTCTGCGGTCAATCCAGGTTGAACCGGTTATATATAGTTACGAAAAGCATTTTCAGTTGAACAAATGATAAAATTGCTTCGAGAATGTTAATCCTCCTTGATAAGTGCATTTTTACATGAGAAAAAGCAATGGAAAGGGTGTGGGACACATTATAGCAAAAATAAGGGATGAAGCCATGCGAGCGAAGCGAGCATTAGGAAAAGTCTGGAAGTCCGGCGTCAGCCGGACGGCCAGACTGGTATATATATATATACCCCTTCATGTGCCACCTCATCGCGGTGAAGGGGTGAACATCTACCAGAGTTCATCTCTGGGAGATGGCCAACGGCACAAACGGCCACGCAGTTCAGAACCGCACTACTTGTAGTGCGTGAACGGGCGGCCCTTGGATAGCTCCGGCAAGGCACTCCAGGGGTAACCAGGCCACCAGAAAAGCCACGACATTCGCAACAGAGAGAAAACCGGCCCGAAATCGGACATGCTCTCCCACGGCGCCCGGAGATGCCCCTGCCGAGGACGGAAGAGGAAAGGGACGGGGCGCCACTGGAAATCCCGATAAACGATTTGGACAATGCTTGGACATCTGCACATACAATTGCCGATCAGCCGCATCCGACGCAGACTTGAGAACTCTTCTCCACATATCTAAGAGGCTCAGGTACGATGTCATATGTCTGCAAGAGACGAAAACGAAAACCCCGTATGCAAGAAGAATGGAAAGCGGAGAACTGATTATAATGGGGCAAAAGATTGACGCGAAGAACGTTGGGGGGGTCGGTTTCTTGATCCACCCAAGAGTACAGCCCAGCATTCATTCGCACGAAATTCTGAGTCCGCGTATTGCTGTGCTACGATTACGAACGACGAAGAAAGCGACCATCACCATTGTAAACTGCTACGCTCCTAACTCTGTTGCCAGCGAAGAGGACAAAGACAACTTCTACTCTGAGCTGGAAGCAGTAGTTAAGAAGGAAAAGTCATACTACAAATACATATGCGGGGATTTCAACGCCCTTGTAGGAAATGGAAGCGACGGAAACTGGAGACTAGGTCGACACGGAAATGAAGCTAGGAACGACAATGGCTTTCGTCTATTAGATCTGATGTCTTGTTGCAACCTGTTTCATGGAAACTCCATCTTCGAGAAGCCTCAACACAGACGGTGGACCTGGAAAAGTCCTAACGGACAAACTCATTCAGAGCTAGACCACATCCTCACGAACCGAAGATGGAGCCTGATGGACACTTCAGTAGTACCCTCTCTCGACACCGGATCCGACCACAGACTGCTACGGGCCAAGATACGACTCAGTGATCGCATATTCAAAAGAGACACACATCGTGGGCCACCTATACGCTCTCCTGAGTATGATGAATCCGAACTGCAGAAGGCCATGAATGCATACAACTGGAGAAAGGAGGAAGATCCCACAGAAGACTATGAAGAATTAGCAAAAGGGCTGATATTTTGTGCCAAAGCAGCTATGATGAACTACAAACAGAGAGGAGAAAGGCTGAACCCAAAGGCCAAACAATTGCTGCGCCGTAGAGGTGAAGTCAAAAGAGATCAGGCAGCGACGCATTTGGAGAAAGTTGTCATCAATAAAGCCTGTCGCGCGGCCATGAAGGAATCCCTTAGAGAGCACCGCAAAAATAAGCTACTTTCGACAGCCGCTCAGAGGAAAAGCCTGAAACGATGCCGACGAGAACTCTCGGACTATTCTGCTGTGACCACGTGCCTGAAAGACAAACAGGGAATACCCAAAACGACGAGGACGGACATGGAACGCATTGTAACGGACTTTTATACAAATCTGTACCGCTCAACAACGGTTGTCCCAAGACGCCCATCCCCCACAGAAGAAAAGCCACCACCCATTCTGGTCTCGGAAGTGAGAATTGCAATTCAATCGCTGAGAAAGGGGACGGCCCCAGGACCCGATGGCATTACAGCGGACTTGCTTAGAGTCGGAGGATATACAATGCATAAACTCTTAGCAGAGCACTTTACCTCCTATCTCGAAGCTGGCATCATTCCCGATCAGTGGAAGAGCTCCAAGACAGTGTTGATCTTCAAAAAAGGTGACAAAGAAGATATCGAAAACTACCGCCCTATTGCTTTGTTGTCTATACCGTACAAACTGTTTACGAAGATCATTCTGAACCGGCTTGAAACCACGCTTGATGAGTACCAGCCAATAGAACAGGCAGGTTTCAGAAAAGGCTTTTGCTGTATGGACCACATTCACACTATCGTCCAGCTGATTGAGAGATGCAGGGAATACACGATGCCTCTGATCCTCACATTCGTCGACTACAGAAAAGCATTCGACTCCGTTGAAACGAATGCAGTCTTGAATGCGCTCATACATGCAGGAGTAGATCCAGCTTACGTGAACATTCTTGAGCAGTGCAATGTCGGAACAACGACGACAATCCAGTTGTTTGACAAAAAACTACGCATTCCGATCGGAAAAGGTGTCCGACAAGGTGACACAATATCGCCAAAACTGTTCACGTCAGCCCTCCAGTATGCTATGTCTCGACTGAACTGGGAAGACAAAGGTATCACGATCGACGGAAAGAAGCTCTCAAACCTACGATTCGCAGACGACGTGGTTCTTGTTAGCAACAACACATCAGAGATGAACCAGCTGCTAAACGAGCTGAACGAAGTGAGCAAGAGCATCGGGCTGGAAATGAATATGAAGAAGACACAGATGATGGCAAATCAGTGGTGTGACAACGGAATAGTACAGCTGGATGGAAATATCTTGAGGAAAGTAGACAGCTACGTTTACCTGGGACGTGAAGTAAATATGACGAACGACTTGACAGGCGAAATTGGGCGAAGAAGAAAAGCGGCGTGGGCAGCCATGGACACGATTCGAGAAACGACAAGTCAAATCAGGGACTCGAAGCTGCGAGCTCACTTATTTGATTCTACGGTACTTCCGGCACTGTGTTATGCTACTGAAACATGGACGGACAACAGAAACATCTCCTTGGCTATGAGAACGACACACAGGGCCTTGGAAAGATGTCTTCTGGGAACGAATAGATGGAAGCAATGGAAATGTGGCCTCAGTAGCAAAGACTTGAGGAAGGAATCGAAGATCAAGGACCTGACAGACTACATGGCATCCGCAAAGCATCGGTGGGCAGGACACGTGATGCGCCGAACTGACGACAGATGGAGCACGAGATCAACTCTCTGGACTCCCTTGAACGTCAAAAGACCCCTCGGCCGACCCTTCACGCGCTGGTCTGATACATTTTCCAGGTCGTTTAAACAAAGAGAACTGACGAACTGGATGAGAGCGGCCCGAGACAGGAGAACCTGGAGCGAATGTGGTCCACACTGAGAAGACCAACCCAGCAGTGAAGATGGACCATCAAAGTATCAAAGTAAGTATATATATATATACCAGTCTGGCCGTCCGGCTAACGCCGGACTTCCAGACTTCTATTGATGCTCGCTTCGCTCGCATACTGCACGTGCACGTTGAAACCAAACACAAAAGTGTAAATGGATTCATAAGATCTGCATCCTTCCACGCAGTTCTATCGCTTTCCTGAGAAACCCTTGATCCCGTAGGTGGTAGCTTTCCCCCATAGGAACGAAGTTATCCTCTTCCATATGAGCGGAGTTAGTGGACATGAAGAACTGAGTGTAGCCGATCCAGTGCAAATGTTATCTTGAAATGATTTGAGCTCAACTGGTTGTTGTGGTAATTCAAGTGATAAAGGTCCACCGGTGTATATAAACGGAAAGGAAGGAGTGGTTCATTCAGACACAAACGGAATGGGAAGAGAACACGGATATGAAAGGAAACAATGTACATCTAGGTGATTTAGGTAGGAGGGTCCGCCGAAACAGGATTAGCGTATCCCTAATGCAGAAATAGACCCGCCTAGCGAATTCCTATTACCTGTGGAAGCCGGCGCACCCTTATCACACCGTTGGACCCGACTCCAGGCGTTCCCTCACTTTTGGACGCCGGCGCACCCTTATCACACCGTTGGACCCGAGTCCAGGCGTTTCCCACTTTTGGACGCCGGCGCACCCTTATCACACCGTTGGACCCGACTCTCTCCCACTTTTGGACGCCGCGCAGCCTTATCACAGCTGTCGACCCGTCTCCCACACTTCTGGGCGCCGGCGCACCCTTATCACAGTGGTGGACCCATCTCCCCCACTTCTGGGCGCCGGCGGGGCTTTACCATAGCGTTGGACCTGTCCCCCCACTTTTGGGCGCCGGTGCACCCTTATCACAGCTGTCGACCCGTCTCTCTCACTTTTGGACGCCGGCGCAGCCTTATCACAGCTGTCGACCCGTCCTCCCACACTTCTGGGCGCCGGCGCACCCTTATCACAGTGGTGGACCCATCTCCCCCACTTCTGGGCGCCGGCGGGGCTTTACCATAGCGTTGGACCCGTCCCCCCACTTTTGGGCGCCGGTGCACCCTTATCACAGCTGTCGACTCGTCTCTCTCACTTTTGGACGCCGGCGCACCCTTATCACAGCTGTCGACCCGTCTCTCCCACTTTTGGATGCCGGCGCAGCCTTATCACAGCTGTCGACCCGTCTCCCACACTTCTGGGCGCCGGCGCACCCTTATCACAGCTGTCGACCCGTCTCCCACACTTCTGGACGCCGTCGCACCCTTATCACAGCTGTCGACCCGTCTCTCTCACTTTTGGACGCCGGCGCACCCTTATCACAGTGGTGGACCCGTCTCCCCACTTTTGGGCGCCGGCGCGACTTTACCACAGCGTTGGACCCGTTCCCCCTACTTCTGGGCGCCGGCGCAGCCATTCTGTAATGACTCCATTGACGGACTCGTTGCACATTGTCCAACCTTCTCCTCGATCCCATCCCTACCCCTCTCAACCATACCACACCCATCCCTAGGCTTATATATGATCTCGCAATCACGATCACTGACCAATTGTAGAATTTCGTAACGGTCTGACACACATACATACAGACAGACACGAAAACAAACTAAGCCCGTTATTATAAACCAGTCTGGCCGTCCGGCTAACGCCGGACTTCCAGACTTCTACTGATGCTCGCTTCGCTCGCATACTCCGCATACGATGCAGAAAAAGGGTGGACAGATTTAGTAGATTCTGTATCCCCCGAGTAAGTCCATCAACTTTTGGAAAGCTCTCGATCGCGTGAGCGGTAGCCTTCCTCCACCTGGGAGAAGTAATTTCTTTTGGTTGCCCTTAGTGGCCGTTGTTAATTGGAATTGGAAGTAGCCGATTCAGTGGAAATGCTCTCTTGAAATTATCTATCTTTAGCAGGTTGTTGTGGTAACTCAAGTGATAAGGATCTGCCCATGTATAAAAACAGAGTGAAGGGTGGGGTCGATTCAGATACAAATGGACTGGAATGAGGAGGGGAATACGGATTGGAATAACGTGCACCTAGGTCACATAGGTAGAAAGAATAGCCGGAACGGGTGCCAGGGCACCATTCATGAAGAAATTTACCTAGGCCGTGACGAACTTCCTTTTCTGGACGCGGGCGCCCTTATCACAACGCTGGATCGTCGTGCGTTTCTCCACCTTTGGGCGCCGGCGCACCCTTATCACAGTGGTGGACCCGTCTCCCCCCACTTTGGGCGCCGGCGCACCCTTATCACAGTGGTGGACCCGTCTCCCCCCACTTTGGGCGCCGGCGCACCCTTATCACAGTGGTGGACCCGTCTTCCCCCACTTTTGGCGCCGGCGCACCCTTATCAAGGAGCTCGTGGACCGGTCCCCCCCCACTTTGGGCGCCGGCGCAGCCTTATCACAGTGGTGGACCCGTCTCCCCCCACTTTGGGCGCCGGCGCACCCTTATCACAGTGGTGGACCCGTCTCCCCCCACTTTGGGCGCCGGCGCAGCCTTATCACAGTGGTGGACCCGTCTCCCCCACTTTGGGCGCCGGCGCACCCTTATCACAGTGGTGGACCCGTCTCCACCCACTTTTGGCGCAGGCGCACCCTTATCCCAGTGGTGGGCCCGTCTCCCCCACTTTGGGCGCCGGCGCCCCCTTATCACACCGTTGGACCCGACTCCCCAGCCTTATCACAGCGTTGGACCCGTCCCCCCACGTTCTCGGCGCCGGCGCACCCTTATCACAGCGTTGGACCCGTCTCCCCACTTTTGGCTGGTGCTCATCACAGTGGTGGACCCATCTCCCCCACTTCTGGGCGCCGGCGCAGCCCCTCTGTATTCACTCCACTGACGGACCCGTTGCACATTGTCCAACCTCCTCCTCGATCCCATCCTTACCCCACTCAACCATACCACACCCATTCCTAAGCTTTTAAGACCACTGCGACAATCACGATCACTGACCAATTGTAGAATTTCGTAACGGTCTGACACACATACAGGAAGCTCCAAATGTATGCAGTCAAGAGGGCGTGGCCACGGCGCGGCTCCTTGATCAGACACACGCGCTCTCTATGCTGCCTCTGGCTTCTCTGACTCTGCAGCCAACCAGTGGCAGCATGCCGAGCGCCTGTGTCTCTGTCTAAAGCCGCGTCGTGGCCACGTCCCTCTTGACTGCGGATATTTGGAGCTTCCTGTACATACATACAGACAGACATGAAAACAGACTAAGCCCGTTATTATAAGTCATGATCATGATGATAGTGCTGTAGATTGAGATAGAAGGATCTCCGCAACGCTTGTGCTCCCCCACGTCATTATCTCTAACAAGATCATTGATTAACATGTTAGACATAATTGCTTATCACGGTCGAACGTTGTCTTCAGTCATCTCTAACATGTCGACCCATGATCTGTTTGCTGGAGATAACGACGTAGAAAGACGTGGAGGATTCTAACCACACCCATCTGCTAAGCCGTGCCGCATCATCTATAGCCTGTTCCACGAGGGAAGATATATAGTTGGGGAAGAGGAGAAGAAGAGGACGGAAAAGTGCGCAGAGATTGGAGAGGGTGCAGGGAAAAAGAGACACTGTGCACGAATACTCAACCATCATCGCTGGCGAAACAGACTATATGCATTATCATACACAGGGTCAAGCATGACGATGGGAAAAACCGACCCTCAATACGACCCCCCCCCCTATTCCCTCGTCCAACCCCCACCTTTTCACGACCCCCCCCCCCCGTTCTGCTCCTGCATGTTTTCTCTGTACACAGAAACACTGAACAGTTTCAAGGAAGAAAACACAAAAGAAACATATTAAAAACCCAAAATTGGAACTAAAACAACCTTGAGCTCGATATACATCCTTCCTTATCCGATCGGACCAGACTGCCAGCAGGAACAATCATGTCATCACGTGTCAAAACAGGACTGATTGGGAGCGCATGCGAGGAATCGGTTTCAGCGTTGGCGCCCAGGGGTTCGATTCCCGGCGCCTCCGAAAAATTTTTGCACAAGTTGGAACCGTTCAGGATTTAGTGTGGATTATAGAGGATTTAAAGGTTTGAGAATGAAGTGAAGGAAGCGAAATCGATCGATAACACATGCGAGAATTCGCCAACAAGGGGCGCAAGTTTATGGAAAACTAGGGTTACTTAGACCTCGCACTGAGGTTCTCTGACTCAAATGTTTTTCCATCTGTCCTTATAGGACGATCAGCTCTATCTTTTGCCAGACTTTCAATTTTCTAGACCTTCATATGTTTTTGGGAGCTCGATGGGAAATTTGGCGAA
>JBAJFG010000567.1:0-80000 GCA_037903475.1 Ancylostoma caninum
AACCAGCAGCACCTCGATTTCTCCGAGGAGACGCTGCTTGCTTTGGACGACGACTCCCCTCACGTTCGTTCCTTGGCGGAGACCGTTGTGGCTAGCTTCCCACTAACACCACTCAAGCTCATAGTATCGAGCGACGATGCGTCGGCTTCAGATGCGGCCCGTGCGGTACCAACGGATCAGCAAACGCAACTGACCTCGACCCTTGAGGCTCAATCCATGGCGGCATCTCAGACTCCTGCATATTCTGCAAGTGACACCTGTGAGACCACGCAAGAGACTTTGCCAGACGAAGAATCTCAGTGGGTCACCGTCCAGCGGAAAGGTTCCTCATGTAAGACCAGGAAGCCATCGCCTCCCCACTGTGCGAACGTCCCATCCTTTGCCGATGTTGGCCCGCGTCCCGGGCACCACGAGCAGGTTGAACCGCGCGAGGCTATCCGGCTTGACAGGAATCTGCGCGGTAGAGGGGCATCCCGTGGCCGCGGTGGACCTGCAAACCAAGGAGCCCGTGTCGCATCTACCAATCCCCGCGGCAGAGGAAGAAGTGTGTACAGTGGAAAACCACAGAGAGGACGCGGTACAAAGCGTGGTCAGCCATCCCGCGGAGGTCCTGCCCCACCTGGTGGTAACGCTCTGCCCAAATTCACACCAAGGAGCTATCGCAATTACCTTAGCAATCTCCATCCCTGGGCTAGCTTCGTGTCTCCTCGTCCGATTCAGGTCCTCCGAGAGAACGTAGGTCAAGTCAAGAACGTGCTTCCTACATCCGAATATCGCCATCTTCCCAATTCTGGATATCTTTCCGAGAGATTCAACCGTTCGTTGTTTCCCCGAGCCAGAGTGCAGCACAACCGTCCATTGGCCCGAATCCCGTTTGTTGAGCTACAACATCTAGAAGACGCCATCGCCTTTCGCCAAAGATCAGCTCGGACCATCAACCAAATTCTTGAAGGATCATACGCCAACGCCGACCTAGGCAACATAGCAAAGTCACCGGATGGACAGCATCCCACTCTATTAGTCCCTCCAGTTCTCAAGAACAGGAGCCCTGTTCTTTATCAAGTCGTGTCCACCAACTGGGGCACAGGTGTGGTCCTCGAGGCTAAAGATTTTTTCACTGTAGGCCCAGACCGTCGGGACTTGCACTGCATCATCCTGGACTTCTTCGGCATCAATATCCTGACAGGACTTCGCGGCTACGACAAGTCAATGGTATCGGTTAAAGATTTCGTCTGGGTCTATGATGTCAAACCCACGCGCCAAGCCATGGAGAACCCCGAGAACACTTTGGCGATGTCGCGAGTCCCACGCACAACCGCGCTGGAGAACAATTCCGTCTTCTTCTTCAGAGCTGCGGAATTCGCATTCGTGACACCGCACCAACAGGAGGAGCCCATTTACGGCATCGTTCTTTCAATCACGAAGCGGCGAGACCAGGTTACTGCCTTCCGCGCAGCCTTGGAGGGAGCTCCAGAGGCAGTTACGGTGACACAGTCCATCTGCGACTTTCCTTTATCTGATGTGCAGGAAGACGACTTCGTTCTCGCCGATTCTCGCTACAACGTCTCTTGTTCCATGCGTTTCTCGGAGCCTCCGGTCTCTCTCGAAGCACGCGACCACCTTTGCCAAGTAGTTCGTCAGTTTTTGCTCATGCATCCTGGTGAAGGACTACTACCATTGCGAGTGCACGCATTGCCAGAAGAGGAGAAGCAATGGTTAACGGACAGAGCAGGGAAGTTCGATAGTTATTGCGAGGATAATGAGGCATCGAAGCGCAAGATGACCAAGGTCTTCAACGCCGCTTGCTCTGCTCTTGCTTCATTCAATTCTACGATGGATGACCACCGTACACATTGGGTGACCGCAACAGTACCTAGCATGACGATGTGCCCAATGCGCCTCAATTTCACCTTGCGCAACATGCCCTGTGAGGCCGGATGGAGCAGCCAACGTCCACTAGTTCTATGGATAACAGGGGCCTCCCGACTCTCTTATGCCAAAGTTCGAGCCGTAGAAGTGCACCCTCAGGCTAAGGCTCTCAACATCTCCATAGAGGCATTTACGTGGTCCCACGAGACTGTCTCGCGATGCGTTGAGGGACATTGCAGGCATATCGGCGATGCCACGTTCGTCGACATCTGTGTTCGCCTTAGCAAGCCTACTGCGTTGGCGAATCCAGTGTACGAGAGCATTTCGCGCATGGAGAGCTACAGGAACCTGTCGACGGACAGTGCAGCAGGCGCCGTCGTCGACGTGGTATATGGCCGTACACCCCTTAAATGCGATAACAGCAATGACCAGCCACGCTTCACACCTTGGACGGGTGAACACGTCTACAACATCAAGGGTCACGCGGTAACCCTCACTCACGATCAACGCGACGCCGTCGCCTTAGGCGTAAGTGAACTGCCGGTGGTGGCAATCCAGGCCGCCTTCGGCACGGGTAAAACGGTGGTAGGATCCTTAATCGCGGCCCATCTCGCGATAGAGCGAAGGATTCCAGTGATAGTCACGGCTACCACTAACGCGGCTGTTGCCCAATTTACCGAAACTATTTTGTCATTAGACGACTACCCAGACCTGGTGGTAGTACGCTACGTCTCTGACACGGCAGTGGCGGAAAACCTGACTCGCACACCAGTAGATCTAAACGAGATCCTTAAGAATCTTGGCGACAACTTTGCTGACGAACTGGAAGAGAAAGGTAAACAACTGTGTCAGGACTTCAAGGAAGGTCGGGAACACCTCGAGGAATACCTTCATCATCCTGAGCGAGCACTAGCCATGACCGAAGACGACAAAGAAGAGTACTTCATTTCTGAGTCATTTGTCTCTGAAAACCTCCAGAAAATGGTGGATCTGATGTTTGCGTTGTTGAACCCGAGCGTCATCTGTGCTACCACGGCGTCTCTTCTAAACACAACCGCTGCTCCTGAGGGAATTTTCGCAAGGCACGTGTTCAACTTCCAGGTGCTCATCGGAGACGAGGCGTCTCAAATACCCGAGCCAGCGCTAGTGGCAATGGCGGCAAGACTACCCCGTGTCCGTCACGTGTACATCGGAGACGTGCACCAGCTGGAACCACACGCTAAGTGCTCGCGCAGCTCCAACCCGGCACGCTTCGGCGCTCGCAGCGTCATGAGCGTCTTGTGCGAAGCCCACGCAGTCCCGGTAGCTCCGCTCATCACCACCTTTCGAACTCATCCCGCCCTGATTGAGTTACCAAACAGGGTCGCGTACGACGGTGCTCTCGTGAGCGGTCTGAATCCAGAGCAGCGACGGATGCTATTGGAAGTCATCAGGTTCCCCTCGCCCACGACACCCTTCATGTTCATTGATGTGCGTGGATCTTCCGTCCGCGCTGCCAGTAAGTCCCACTTCAACGACTCCGAGGCTCACACCTGCCTCAATCTGATTCGGCGACTCACAGGTAAAGGCATCGCACCCCACGATATCTGTGTCATCACCTTTTACCGGGAACAGTACCGACGTCTCCAAGGAACCGCTGCCGAGACAGGAGTGGAGCTGATGACGGTCGACTCCGTACAAGGACGTGAAAAAGAAGTCGTCATCCTTCTTACGACCAGAACGGACGTCGGCTCTGAAACAGCTGATTTTCTGGATGACTACCGCCGCATGAACGTCGCCATCTCTCGGTGCAGGCAAGGGCAATTCATCCTCGGGCAGGCTGAAGCTCTCACTCGTGTCCCATATTGGAGCCGAGTCCTCGAATGGGCGCAGTCTCTTAACGCCGTCGTCAGAGCAGCCGATGTCGGCCGGTACTTCGACAATAAGTAAGAGCTGTGACGTATGGTGAGTTTTTCGCCTCAAGTCCGGGACGGACTTAAAGGAAAGGGGGGAGGTGTAAGCGAGAGCCAATATACAATATATAGTAGTGCTACCAGTAAGATGATTAAAGGGCTGACTCATGTCTTTCAGGGCGTGCGGAGATGCGTCGAAGAGAGAGGTCCATGCACCGATACCGAGCGGTCGACCAGTCGACGGGCCGACTGCCCAGCGTCACCAAACCCTTCGCCAACCGTCCCACTCGCCAAGACGTCCGTATGATCTCTACGTGTATTCACCAATGCCGAGCCTGCGTGCAAAGCCCACAATAAATCTCTACAATTCTGGTGTATTCACCGTCTCATGAGGCGTCGACGCTTTCGCTGCGCCACGTCGTTTACTATCCACCCCCCCCCCCCCCTTTGAGCCACCAAAAATACGACCCCCCCCCTTTGCACAAATTTCCTTCTATGCTTGCAGAAATTAGATATTTAGATATCCCATTTCAGGTGTTCCTACTGCGAGAGGTGTGGTGGAACCAGAGCATAGGAAGGAGAAAGAGGCTCTTTTGTATCTAACTAGTTGTTTGGAAGTTTTTTTGGAAAACGTTGAAATGTACGCGGGGGACAAAAAACGCGCATTAACTATGCAATGTTGCTTACGTAACTAATAAGGCTCGAACACATCAAGAAAAAACATCTATATACATCATCTACATGGTGAAGGGTTCGATCCCTACCGAGGCTAAAATTTTTGCTGGGGGTTAAAGCGTGTGCGGTGAGCGAATTTCAGTCTGAAAGCGTCCGTACAGAGTTTCTAAACGAAATACCTTCGTATTCGTCAGGAAAAACAACCATACACATCATCGACATGGTCAAGGGTTCGATCCCCTCCGAGGCTAGAATTTTTGCATGGCGTAGAATGACACGCGCTTGTAGTAGATTCGAGATGATCGACCGTAAAGCACGAAATAACTGTTTATAGGAGGGGAGGACTGGGTAGGACTTTCAGTACGGACGTGCGAAAATTTTAGCCTAAAATTTTGACTCGTTCAGAGGCATGGTTGTAGCCGGACACGAATATCAGAAGATCTGGCCCGTTGAGGTCCCAATTTTTTTCAGGTTTTTAATAGTCGAAGGTTTGCGCTTTCAGGCTGTACAGCTCTTTTTTCCGCAGCTGCTTCCACCGCGATTCAACTCCGTCGATAAAAACATGGAAAAAAGGCCATTTTTATCGACGAAACCTCATCTCCGAAATTCCCGTGCTGAATCTTTCCTCTTGAAGCTGGAGACCTGAAACTTGAAGGTAAAGCACTATTGGGTAGGATCCATAAAATGAATTTTTACCGGCCTGCACGACTGGGTGGGTAGGACTTTCAGTACGGACGTGCGAAAATTTTAGCCTATAACCCCCCACTTTTCACTATTCAAATCACACTGTTAAAGTCGTTTAATCACGTCAAAACAAATTCTGTGTATGGATAATTCAGTGTCCCACTTCTTCCGTTTTTTCTACCTTTTTTTCTACCTCCTATTCCACACTAAGACACCCCCCTCCCGACCACGACCCCCCCCCCTTTCCCCAGCCCCCACCGTGCGACCCCCCCCCCTTGATAATTTATCGACACACGCTTGACCCTGATTTGGAGCTTCCTGTAGTTGTGAAGACATCCTCTTATATAAATCATGGTAGTGCAACAAAATTTTCTAGAGCGCAGGCGTAGGGGGAATAGCACGTGATCGCATGATTTAGCCGTGAGGCTCGATTATAGACTGTGGCTCGCGAGGATGCGCAGCTGACGGGACATTCGGCCGATGTTTCGTCATAGGTGCATAGACGGTGGAAGTCGGGTGCATTCGGGATTTCGCGGTGGGACCAGCAGCTAGCGGTCTCGAGCCCTCCGGGCGAGACAGTGTTTACAACGATTTGACTATGCATAGCAGCAATGTACGGAGCAGAGTAGCCCCTCTGATGGAGCTTTGTCCGTAACTGCACTCAATCTTGGAACGCTGGACGTGAATCACTTCGAAAGGATGAGTGGAAGCCGTAGCGATAGGATTCACTCGGTTTCCTTATGTAGTGTGCTCTTTGCGCACCTCTCATTATTGAGGTCCCATGGGGATTATGCAGCTTGAGGATCCGTCTGTTTTTAAGAAGGGCAGTACAATCAAATACACAGGATGAACGAACGAAGAACACGTCATTATAAGCTGTTATGACATTTTTTGGAACCAGTTGTGCAATTGATCAAACTTTCCTAAGTATTTCCTAACTTTCTTCCATTTTTTTTTCAAGATTTACAAAGAGTGCGGGTGCACTGATGACGGACTGATGTGCCGGAGCCCCGTAGTTCACAAAAACATTAGGATGGGTCCCGATCGAGGACGGAGGGGATTGGGTCCGCAATGGAGGTGGGGCAAAATGGTGGGGAAATGCCAGGATACGTATCCATGGATGGAGAATGGATCCGCAGGGGGCCCAATATTGGGGAAAGCGCTGGGGACACCAGTCCCACCGATGGATTGGGTCTGCCTTGGCCCAATAGTGGGAGGAACGCCAGGATAGAGATCCATGGATGGAGAATGGGTCTTCCCTGGCCCAAGGGGGGAAAACGCCAGGATACGAGTCCACGGCCGAGAATGAGTCCGCATGGTTCCATTAGTGGGGAAAACATCAAGACGCACGTCTGCCGGTGGAGTACAGGGTGTTTTTCCGGGAGTAAAATCGGTGCAATTGCGGACCCAGTACAAAGGCTACGTGCGAATTGCTGGAACCTCCACTTTCACATGGTCTTCCGACTGAGAATTTGATCTATTAGAATGGATCAGATCGCGCGCGATGTTTACTCCCGGAAAAACACACTGTAGGGGCACGCTACACACTCATTTGTGTCTCAGTCGACCACCTCTTCTTCCTCCCTGTACAGGGTGGCTGAAAAGTATTGGCGCGTTCTTTGGCGCTGCTTTTTTACAGGATAAGTCAAGCATAGGGAGATAACTTTGTATGCATGTTGTAGCACGTTTCATGTACTTTCTTGTAATGTACTGCAGAAGTACTTCCTATTTAGTAATGAAGCATTGTGCTCATCGGTCGGAAATCGCTCAATTGGCAGCAAGTGGATTGAAGACGTCATGGATTGCATATCGTCTCAAAGTGCCGCTTCGAACGGTCCAGAGAATCGTGAAGCAGTGGAAATCAGAAGAAAATGTTGATGTCAAGAAAAAACCAGGTCGGCCTCCTTCTGTCAACACTCGTAGAAATCGTGCCATAATTAAAAAGAGGATAACCCGAAATGACGCGTTGAGCCTGAATTCCATGGCAAAAGTTTGAATATATCCCGGCAAAGTGTGCAGAACATCGTCAAAAAATATCTGGGGCTTCGCAGTTATCGGCTGTACCGGGGGCAGCATTTGACAGAGGATGCCGTGCAGAATAGACTGGCTCGATGCAAGAAGTTGGTTGAATTGTTCAAGGTGCGCCGCGTCCAAGACGTGCTATGATCGGACGAGAAAATTTTCAGCATCGAGAAGGCCCATAACCGTCATCGGCAACTGATGAGTCCGACTCAGAGAAACGGAAGGAAAAGAAAAGTCGCCACACGATAACTTTTTCTGGAAGGATTAATGGTTTGGGGAGTGAGCGCCACTGAGAAGACTCCGTTGATTTTTATCGACAAAAACGTGAAGATAGATGCCAAAACGTATCAGAAGCAGGTCCTGTCTAAGGTTGTGGCCCCATGCAAGCAAAGGAACGTGGATGGAATATTCCAGCAGGATTGGGCTCCTGCACATGGAGCGAAGTCAACCGTGGCCTTCCTCGACGCTCATGTGGTTGGATATCTAACAAAGGAAGAATGCCCTTCGAACAGTCCTGATCTCAATCCACTGGGCTACTCTGTTTAGGGCTACTTAGAAGAGAAGTTGAAGGTCAAGAAAATTACCACCTTGAAGAAATTACAACAAGAACTTGTAAAGATATGGGACGATTTGGACCAGAACTACCTGCGGCGCACCATCGATTCGGTGATCCCTCGCTTGAAGGTATGTGTAAAAGCAAAAGGAGGCCATTTCGAGCAATTCCTTTGAATGTTGTTACTTGTTGTATGTTTGTTCTGTTGATACAAAATATCAGGCTGGACAGCGTAAATTTCTGAGAATATAGCGTTTTTGCGCGCGCCAATACTTTTCAGCCACTTTGTATATTGAAGCAGAAGCTCATCAGTTGGACTATCTCAGCAACGTGAAGCTTGAATCATTTCAGGTGATTATTCGCACGGCATTGGTTACACTGTGTTGTTCACAAGTACTAAAGCCATGTGAAAGATACTCCTGCGCAGAGTTGAAAGTGGCCGCTCATAACGGGTCCATAGGCATGTAAGAAATGTGACAAAAAAGTAGGTAGTATCATTGCATCGGAAATTAGCTTTACATGTAGGTGCGTGATTAAGAATTTGCAAGCAAGGCTAGGATCGCGAGAAGACTCGAAGCCTGACGAGGCGGCCAGGCCCGTAGAATATACGCAACTCATAAGAAGGATTTTGTATTTGAGCTCAGTTAATGATTAGTTTTGCTTATTTGCTAATTTTCTAAGCATTTCGCACGTGTGAAGCTTTTGCACATACCTCAAGTGGCTGCCGAAGCCAACTTTCTAACGTCCCGAAGGTGCGCTAGTTAGAGAAAGTAAGAACGCGAGAAATAGGTCGCATTTGGAGAGGCAGGTGAGAAATGCGAATCATAGGCACGAATACTTAACTATCGTGGTTTTTGAGACAAACTACGCAGTGCGTATCATAAATATACGGGCACCCCAAAAATTACGCTGTCTGATCTCGCACACATTCCTGACAAACGCCACTGCTACCAGTGAATTCGGCGTCCCCGAAAAACTTATGCTACTCCATTCCGCCTTGAAAATGGAAAAAATAAATTGTAATCGTGTAAATTAACTGTTTGCACGATTACAATTTATTTAGTTTGTTTAGTTTCATCTCCCAATGTATCATAATTATACGGGCACCTTCAGTAAAAAATGAATAAAAACATTCACTCGTGCGGGAATTGCTGTCTCAAATTTGAAATAAGTAGAGGCAAGGGTTCTTCAATTAGACTTACAATCCCACCAGGAGTGGATCGTTCTGAGGCGGAACAGGAGCAGGCAAGGACAATTCACCATGAGGGCCTCCACAGCAGCAGGATCGCCGTGCAAATTCGTCGGGATTCGAGCACCATTGGCACTCCCGTGCAAGATTTTGGCTTCTGCAGTCAGAATAAGAGATACTGCAGATGAAAGAAGCCATATCGACCACGTTGTGGTACTGAAACCATGTCTTCCCCGAGTGGTCGATGTATTAGGGTGGTCAGAAAGTCTTGAGCCGATTTTTTTGAAAGTTCCAGAACTTTTGATTATTGATCGGTACCCATGACCTACCATGTGGTAATCGTAGACCAAACTCGGGACTTCTCCATAGTAGGCATATATAGCCGGATTGGCTTTCCTAACTTTAATTACGACGTCAATTCCAAAAGAGGTCCTCCTACCCAAGATCAGATTCCCTTCATTGACCACACCGAAAGGAGTTTTTGGAATAACTAATTACTGAAGATGAGAGTTGTGTCTTCTACGATTCTAACATACATCTTGCCATGTGGCTCCGTCGAGCAGAAGATCCACCAAATCGCACCCCCACCCAAACAAGTGTTTCCTTTGCTACCTCTGGAATTCGCCAGGAATGTCGTATTATAAGCTGCTCCCGCAGACATACAAGGTCATCAGTAACACATACGCCAATCAGTTCCGGAAGGTCGCGGATGCTGTTCGAGAAAAACGGCCAAGACGAGTTTTTTGTACACCTACGCCATGGTGACGCTAGGCCCCATTTCGCTTGAGGGACCCCTGAAAAATAGGAGGAGCTGGGTTGGGACACGCTTCCCCAGTTACCGTATTCTCCTGACGTTGCCACTTCTGACTGTCACCTATTTCATCCCCTCGAGGCATTCCTGGCTAAGAAAAAATTCACCAAAGTTGACCATGTTGAAACGGAGGTTGGCGATTTCTTTGGCTCCCAGTCTTCCCATTCCTGGGAAAAGGGGACCGCTGACGTGCCCATTAGGTGGCACACAGCATTGACTAACTGTGGCTATTATATTGTTGAGCAAATTCCACTGTGGGCTGAGTAATAAAATAAAGCGCAAAAAAAGTCCAAAACGGCTCAAGACTTTCTGACCACCCTAATAGATGGTTGCGCTGTCCTGGCGTAAAATTAATGGTTTTCCATCGTGCTTGCTCAGACATGGTAAGAGCCAGACAATGTTCATCTCCAGGCAGGTGGATAAGTTCACTGGAGTCACAGCGAAGGTGATGACGAACACTCCTCCTGAACAGAAGCCGCATAACACTATAACAGTGCCAGTCCCCAAGTACCGTTTGCTTACGAACTGCATAGATCCCTCCAATAGTAGATGTTTCTATCTGAGCCAACCAAGTTAAACTTTTTTCATCGGAAGAACATCACCTGACCTCGATTTTTAGTCTTCGGGAGCCTCAGAAAAAAATATGCGTATTTGTGACCAGTCTGTCTTCGTGTTCAGTCTCGCAAGCTGCCGTCCTGGAACTTTGTGGAACGCCGTGAGTCTAGAAGCTGATCAGAGATGACAACGGACAATGCTGCCGCTGCGTATATGTATTCACCACCTTTTCCGCCTCAGAACGATCCGATCCTGTGGGATTGTAAGTCTAATTGAAGAACAATTGCCACTACTTAATACAAATTTGAGACAGGAATTCCCGCATGAGCGAATGTTTTTATTCATTTTTTACTGAGGGTGCCCGTATAATTATGATACATTGGAAGATGGGACCAAACACTTAATTTACAAGACTGTTCTTTCATTTTTCAAAGCGGAATGGAGTACCACAAGGTTTTCGGGCACGCCGAATTCACCCGTAGCAGTGGCTTTTATCAAGAATGTGTGGGAGAGCAGATACCGTGATTTTTGGGGTGCCCGTATATTTATGATACGCACTGTATGTCCACCGGGGTTCTCCAATACGAACACGGACATGACAACCACTTTGTAGGTAGTAATTGGGTTTATGGACTTTTTCGCTTACGCGCGGATGGAAAAAGTCGCCAAGTGCCTAAAATGGTGATTACCAAAATGATGAACATTTCCAAAGAATTTATTAGTGCTAGCAACTATCATCGGTGTGAAAAGAAGGAGTAGTGAAACCCCGCGCGGAGCCGAGTATGCCGTTTAGTTAACGATAAGAAAGAGAATCACTTACAGGACGTGTGCCAAGAAGCGACTTCATTTGACCATTAGTATCGCGTTTAACTGGCGACGTGAAAAACAGAGAGCGACGTGGATTTTTGTGCCCTAACGGACGACTCGATGAACTTGGGTGCAATACTGGAGAGGCCGAGGCACTACTCGAAGAAGAAGGAACTGTTGGAGTGAGCGGTGGAGTGATTTGTGCGGTGATGAGATTTTTATCTCTGCACACCTAAATAAGGAACATGAAAATGTATCAATCAGCAGAAGGAGAGTTAGCAGACGTTTGCATAAACTAACACTGGAGCATAACGTAGGCATTTCGGGAGGTGACTTGAGATCTAGTTGGGCCTCTTTGGAGCTGTTCGAATCGTGAGTAATGCCCGAGTCAGGAGCATCGTTATTGTCTTCAGAAAGCTCCGCCAATTCAAGAGCAGCACTGATTGGCCGCTTTCGAGGTGTGCGAGGTGGAGGCTCGCAGCCATGATACGCAACATAGACATTACGATCAGTCCAGGACGACCACTTAATGGATGGTTCAAGCAAAGACGAGCGGCAGTTCAGCCTGGCTATCTCAAAAATACGTCTGAAACGAAAGTAGTAAAAAAAGTAGTTGCAAGCAATGACCAAAAGCCATACTTGAGTTGACAATGTTGTATAGGAGGAGTCATCAAGTGTCTTCTCAAACCACTCATAGTTTTGTATCCGTAGGTGCACTTCCGACAGAATGGACATAGAAGTCCTCGCGGACTTTTTGGCTAAAGAAGAAAACACCTTTGGCTACAGCTAGGATATAAGATAATAAACAGAAGAGGACTCACATGATACCGCAGAAGAACGTCATCGGTGTGCTCGACCATATGCCGCTGCATAGCAAAAACGCTATGACTTTGAAAAGAGCAGACGGTGCAATCCCATGGTATCCTGGAAGCAACAGCGAAAATAAAACGGGCATTGTAATGAAAAATACATAGAAGGAAACCAAAAAGAGAGTAATGGAAATGACATAGAAGGAAACCGAAAAGAAAAATACGCCGTATGCAGCGGTGCAAAAGGACTACAATTTTTGTTTTCGTCGAAAAAACAACCCTCGAGTGAAAACCAAGGATCCAACCAGTTATTCGACGCTAGCCGGCTCGGAAAACATTTCACTGGAATAACCACTTGGAATTATCTCCTCTGTTCCACTGGTTGTTAAAACCAATTTGAAGTGGGAGTCAAAATTTTCTTAGATGTTGAAATGATGATCACTATTATGTGCATGGATCCTTGCGCTGTGTCGGCAGCGTATACATTAGTAGCGCGGAGTGGTGGACTCAGTGGGCGGGGGGGGGGGGGTGGGGGGAGTGGGAAAAGTGGTTCTCGATTCTTCGGCGACCCAGATGAAAAATCAATAAAAATACTAACGCATTCGTGACCTTACGCCTTCTGTATGGTGTGTCACGTGGGACACGCGCATTTGAACGCGCGCGGGTCCCGTGCTCAACCGCTTGAGCACGTGGTTCCATGTGATAGGAATTTTTCCTTTGCCGCAATACTTCGAATTTGCGCAAATCTTCGACCATGGCTGGAATAGTTGTGAGAAGGGGTCCATAAAAGTGAAGGTTGGTGAGAAAATCGTACGTGGCTCACTCGGCGTCAGGCCTCAACCGGAGGAGAGGGAGGGCCTTTGGGCCCCGTCGGAAAGTGGGCGTGGCTAACAATGCCCCACGGATATGCGGGTGCTACGCAGCTTCTGCTGACAGCCACGTGCACTCACAAGGAAGGCAGTGACTACTACGCGTTTGCAGCACTTCTGCTACCAGTAAAGATGAATAACATCAGAAATTTCAATAAATGAAAGCAGGAATTCTTTGATGCTTCAAAGCTGTTGAAATTACGGGTTCGAAATTATGGATTGTGCATGTAGAAGTGGTTTAACCGTTACTGCTCAAAAATGACATCATTAGATGAAATGGAAGGGGATTTTGTGACTGGCCCAACGACTAGTCTTCTTCATTAACAGAAAAAAAATCCCGCAAAATTATTCGGGAGTACGCATCTCAACACAAAGTTTAATCACAAAATTTCTATTTTTCAAACCTAAACAGAAGTTTCATTCAAAATGCTTCCTAATGTTTATTCATGTTTCTAGTAAAGAGTGATCCAAATGCTCAATGGTCACTCGCTCCTTCGTGAGTGTGTGTAGCTGTCAACAGAAGCACCGTAGCACCTGCATATCCATGAGGCATCCTAGGCCACGCCCCTTTTCTGACGGGACCCAAAGGCTATGCCGCCACCGGAGGGGGGGGGGGGTTATATTTGTATGCTAGAGACTTAAGAAATCACGATTTTCCATGACAGGAGTAAAAAGGACTACTGGAAAATGTCCAATGTTGGCAGCATAGGTGGAAGCCTGAGTAAAAAAGTCGTCTTGAACGTTCAAGTATTTAACGATTTTGACAACATTATTTTGGAAAACTGCAAGAGTCTTGAGGAGGCTCGGTTAACTAGTGATGACTAAATAATAGCACTACTGAAAGATGTTTGGAGAGTCGAGCAGAAACGAAAGCATGGATGAAAATCGAAGCGAGATAAATGATTTTTTTTTGTTAAATTTCACAGCCTATTTTCAGGGAAATCCGGAAACTCACCGCAGAATTCTAATGTGTTGACGAGTGAACACAATTTACTGACTTCTGAGAAAGTATACTGTTTGCATAGATTGCATAAGAAGCTCAGAATTGGGTGCCAAATTTTGTGAGAAGATTTAGACATGCACGAGTAGGATGCGCGCCGCGCCCCGTCATTGGGGCAATATTGAGCCTTTCGCAAATGCGAGGTTCCTCGAAAATAGAGGAAGATCTGCTCTTTGAAATAGTCTGCAAATTTCCCTGATTGCTTCCAAAACAAGGCAGAAATTTTTCTCCAAAGTTGGATAATTTTCGAAGTTAGAGCGCGTTTTTCAGGATTCATTGGAGTCCTTTTCCGGATGCGAGGTTGCCGGCGTGTTCAGCTCATAATTCTCCGTCGACTACCACCTGGGTGCCGGATGGATCTTCGCCGGGAAGCTCGGAATGCCGACTAATGGGATTGATATAACCGGCATTCTCATCGGCTAGACGAGAAAGTAGAGGGATGGAAGAAACGTAAACAAGGGCAAATGAGAATGCCCGTTATGCATTCTCAGCAATCGGCACTTCAAGCTTCCCAGCAAAGATCCATCCTGCACCCAGGTATCAATCGACGCAGAATGGTGGGCTGAACAAGTTGGCAACCTCGCATCCGGAAATCGATTTCAATAAATCCTGAAAAACGCACTCTAAATTTGAAAATAGTCCAAATTTGCAGAAAAATTTCGGCCTTGATTTGGAGGAAATCAGGAAAAATCGGAGAATATTGAAAATGCTGAGCGCCTGCGTCTCTGCCCAAGAGAGCCGCGCCGCGGTCCCAACCCTTGTCTGCGTAGATTTAGAGTTTCCTATATGTGTGCTGTCTCAAGACTTCTGCAATCTTCCGAAAGTAAGGTTGTTGAAATATCAAAAAAAAAAAAATGTTTTCCACATTGAAGTCTTTACCGAGATCTGCAATAGGAACATTTGTTACGTCCATACGTTCTTTCTCTACAACGACTATAATGAATCTAGTCTTCATCCCATAGCGGGGGTAAGCTTCGCCGTCCCCCCAACCCAACCCCACCTGCACCAAAAGTGATGGTTCCTCCCAGGATCGACCAAAAAGTGAAGGTTGGGTGAGACTCATTCTTAGGGTATTCCACCTATATCTTTCAATTGTTCATTTCAACCACGTTGTAAATAAGTTTGAGAGAATGTCTGTCCTGCCCACTTCATGTGTAGAACCCTTCAATATTTATTAGTGCACTACTATACAAGACTTTGCTAATTACATAGGTGGAATAACCTGGGCATCGTGCTCACCCAACCTTCACTTTTAGCCGAGCCAAGGGGGGGGGGGGGACCTTCACTTTGGGAAGGGGTTCGAGACCGTAGATTAATCAAGTTATTGTTCCGAGCGTGAATAAAGCAATACAGACGACAAGGAATAACATGAGAAGTGTTCAAAATTATACTCGCAATAAAGAATAAAGTCGAGGAGCTAACATTGAAGTTTCATGATTTCCGCCCAACATTTCTCAGGACATAAGAGCTGAGTCGAAGCTTGGCTAAGGTAGGATAGAGGAGACGTAGTAGTACGCGAACATTTGCAAAAATTGTAGCGGATACAAAATAAAGCAGAGAAATGAAGTTCAAAATTATTCATTTTTTTTCCGATTTTTGGGACGAAAGTCTAAAGTCTCTGCGGCTCCACTTTCAGTGTACCATTTCGCAAGGCTGGGTGAACACGCCCGTTGTAGCGTGCTCACCTAACGCATGGCAGAGCTTCTCACGCAAATTCAAGCTCCGAGTTCTATACTAGTCGACGCAGCATAGTGAGCTGATGAGTGGGACAACCGCGCCTCTGAACAACGATTTCAACGAAGCCTGCAAAATCGATTAAAAGTTAAAAATTCCGGATGTTTGGAAAAAAAAAATGGCGCGATGAAGGAGCGACCGAATATAGGAGTGTTGTATATGATTCGATAGAGAAAACCATCCCCACATACCATGCAACCGGCCCTTGAGAAAACATCAATACCTGGCGCGTGGCGGGCCGCGGCGCGGACCCAACCCTGCCATGCACCTATTTTTCCGGATTTTCTTACGCCAATATCGAGTCAGGTAGGGGACCTGATCCAAACATCTCCATACTTTTTAACTTATCTTTTGCTGCCTATTACCAAACATATCACAGTTCCGTGGAGCGCGTCCCTGCTTTCCTGGAAATTCGTCCCAAAAATCAAAAAAAAAATGAAAATTTTGAACTTCATTTCTCTGCTTCTCTTTCGAATCACTACCACTTTTGCACATATTCACATATTAGGTTGGTCCGAAAGCATTGCACCTAAATTTATTTTTTGAGTCAGAATTTTATAGGCATTGAATCAAAATTTTTTGGCAATAGAGTATGGTAGAATGTTCTAGAAGCTTCCACTAGAAGAGTATATAAGCGCTTGCGTTTCACTTGCATCCAATGTTGGGAAGGGGAGGTCAAAGGGGCCTTCCCGCCAAACGTCGCGCAGCGTGTTGACGCGCGGGAAATCTAAGTATTTGAGAGGGTGCCTGGCGGAAGAGACCAGGGGATTTCCCAGTGAGAGTTTATCCTCTCTCGGTTGCTGCCCTCGCCTTGAGCGAGTCTTCTTCTCGTCTTCTTTGCTACTGCTCTCGCCCGCCGACGACTTCGCCTCGACCGGCCTCCTCTCAAGATTTTGTGATTCATTATTATTGCGTGTTTTCGTGTAGTATTGTGTTCTAATAAATTTTATTGAATCGCTTGTGTGCCGTACTTACCGTTCACTCGTGTGACCGAGTATTTTATCTTGATCTCGTTTTGAACCTGGGTCATAACTACCCACACCAACAATTACTTCGACGAACAAAAGCCAAATTCGTTCCATCGTGTACTATGAATTTCTGCAGGTTGTTCTACTTCATGACAACGCCCGACCCCACGTGGGAAAGCTTACTCGCCAGAAAATTGCCGAACTAGGATGGGAAGTCCTTCCACACTCCGCGTATTCTGCAGATCTGGCTCCATCGGACTATCACTTGTTTCGAGCCTTGAAGCTGCATCTACGAGAGAAGAAGTTTGATAATCAGTCTCAACTAGAAACGAGATTTCAAGCTTCTTCGACTCGCAGCTGCCGCAGTTCTGAGCTTCTGGAATTACAGTCTAGTGAAGCGTTGGACATACGTCCTCGATCATGATGATGATTACGTTGTTGATTGATATGGTTGTAATAGAGTTAACATTGTTTGGAAATTGTGTGAAGTTTGGTGCAACACTTTCGGACCAACCTAATACTACTGAGTCTCCTCTATCTTATCTTAGCAGAGTTTCGACGAAGCTCTTCTGTATCCTTAGAAATCCTGTATGTGAAATCCAAAAAATCTTCAATTTTCGAGATGAATTTTTTTATTTCGTATTTTGACCAACAAACAAATTCATATATATTTGCTACTCTTTCCCCTAAATCCATGTGTAGGCGGACTTCTTCTCTGCTCTTCTGCATCCTCAGAAATCGTGTGTAGAACATCACACCTCGTGAAAAATCAGAAATTTTTATTTATACAAAAACGGCAAAAAAAAAACAAGGGCAGCCCCCCCCCCCCCCCGGTCGACGCTCACGATTGGTAGGCAACCTTCACTTTTAGAGCTCCGATTTTCACATTCAACCTTCACTTATGAAGACCCATGCTCACCACTATTCCACGTATGGCTAATAATGACTGCTTCCCAAAAATATAGCTCTGAAAAGAGCGTGCTCACCCGACTGAGCACGCGGTCCCACGCGTCACATTATGCGTGTGAACCGGTAAGGCACACTGTCGCGAATGTGTTATAAATTATAATAATAACCAACAAAAATTATCCAAAAAATGACAGTATAAATAAACAATTGAAAATAAACTAACACAAAATTTCTATTTGTCTTGTAAAGTAGTTTCAAAAAATTTGCGACCTATTTTAGGGGGGAGGAGAACTAAATAAATCTTACCACTTCTTAGATGGTGTAAGACGTAGATCAGGAGAAACGATAGATGGCATCCCCAGGGCTTCAATAGCTGCTTTATTGAAATTAAATACTCTGAAATTCCGGTTATAAGGTAGCTGAGATCAGGAATTAAGAGAAAACGCATAGCAAAGGCATGACCAACTATAGGAATCCTCGATATCTTATCCGGTCTATCTATTAAGATTTAAGAACAAATTTAATTCGATTGAAACTTGATGGAACATGGATTGGTAATGTGCATTCAATATACAGGATGGTCCAAACCAACTACAGAAATCCTCGATGTCTTATCCGGTCTACCTCTCTTAGGTCACTCTTACCTTTCCTTTCTTTTGAGTTTTTGATAATTATTAAACAAGCATGCTTCAACCGTGGCCGCAAGCCTTTTTTCATCTCAGCTGACGACAACCCTAAATTTTCTGCAGTTTAGGCTTGAGTGAGTTGAGGCTAGATCTTCTTTCGTAATTCCCATCACAATGCACCTCAAAATTCCGGTGCTATCCAAGAATTTTCTTGGCCTTTCCTGAGGGCTTCTTTGCATGAGTTTCCCCAACATTCCGAGATTGACTGCTACTCATGCAGGCCTCATCCTTTAATGCTTCTTCGTAGAGCCAGTCTCGATGTATCTTTCGACATCTCGGTAAATTCTGAAGTTATATTGAAATTTTTTGTGGTCTGTTCAGTTTTCGTTTCGTGCATGGACCCTATACGAAAACTAAACATAAAAGTAGGTTTCCTCCTGCACTCATCAGTAAGGTGAAGGAAACCTACTGTATTGTGTTTATTAAGTAATTTTCAATATGTGCACATATTTTTGGAATAAACTTAAAATTTTAGGTTTTAAAACTTACATCTGGTTCGACTGATATAAACATCCAACCACATGTAAGCAATGTGCACAAAAAATGAGTAGTGCCAGGTGGAATATAATCAACAAGAAGATGTTGATTATATGGCACTGGGCTTATTGGATTAGAATTGTTTATTTGTAATAGATCATGACTAAACTGATGTACTGAAAGGCTGGAATGGATGGATGTATTCACTGATTAGAGATTTGATTTGTTATGGTATTTTGAGTCCTGAATCAGCATCTTTTTAGCAATCTTTGGCCAATTATATTGTAACCGAGCCAGAGCGCCGCTTCGCGGCGCTCTGACTCAGACCCGTGTGCCACGTTACCTCCGGGCTAGGTAAACTCTAGATTAAAAAGAACCCCGAGCCAGAGCGGCTAGCTCCTCCCTGGACTTTTTCATAGGGTCGCGAAAAAGGGTAAGCCAGATTTTCGAGTGATCATGTTCGAGTTCAAACTCAGCCATTCTGCAGCGGAAGCAGCCCGTAATATAGCGCTTGCTTTTGGCATGGACTCTCCTTCCGAAAGGACAGTGAGGTGCTGGCTCGCAAAATTCTCTTCCGGCGATTTTGATCTCCAAGATAAACCCGGTCGTGGTCGAAGGATGTCGCTGGACGATCAAGCACTGAGAGCAGCAGTGGAAACGAAACCCGATACTACTATTCGTACGTTGGCGGCAGGCCTGGGGGTTCACTATGCTACAGCATTTTTATTATTTTAAACGAGGATGGATCGACGCCTTCCACTCTAGTTGTCACAGTATTCATTTTTACTCACTTTTATAATATAATACAGTAACTAATTGCTTTTGTTGCAGTATCGTTCCAATGTGTGAGCAACGAGCACTTCTGATGACAGCAGTTGGGAGAAATGTGAAAATTTAATTGTGTTAGTCTGTTAGTTTACGCATTTAGCCTATCTGTAGCATCTCTGATCAAAAGGCGAAACCGATTGAGCAATGTTGGGTGGTTGTGAACAAAAAAGGTAGATCAAGCTCCTGAACAACCTATCACTGAATGCTCACCTGAAACATTCTTCCGAAAAATGGTCAGTGCAAATGTTACCAGTGCTAAGCACAACTGATCCATCGCGAAGTCGGAGCATGTCCTAAAGAAATCTTTGCCGACAAGAAAAAAAGTAACAATAAGCCAACGAGCAAAGAACAAACCGAGTACTTGAAGCCGAGCATATTTCCCCACAGTCGCCGCCTATCTAGGTCATCAGGAAAGTTCAAGAACATCTCACGATCAGCAATAGTTCGGTGACAAACCACACAAATAGAGCTTTGACCACGGTCGTAAACCTTGAATGTTGAGGAATCATTAACAGGAGGAGTGAACAATAACAATATTTACCGAAGTGGATGATCCATCTGATGTCTCACACGCAAAAATGCTTAGTTTACCACCAGGAGTCTTGCAAACGCGTAGCATTTCGCCAACCACACTTGACTTCGTAGCACGAGACATAGAATCCATATTAATATCTGGTGGAATGCTGCTATATATGACTGTAGCATCTGTTGAGGACGTCGATCCCTCTAAAAATGACGCATTACATAAAATCGCGAAGAGGACATCAAGGTAAGAAAATTTAAAGGAAAACTACAACTGCTAGCCTCCGTATTACAATTATCACTTAAATAAGTGAGATAATGAGCAGCTAAGATGATTCCTACTATGAGAAAAACCACTTCACCTATGAGCAAATTTTAGATTGCGAATTCTGAAATAACAACAAGGCTATCGAACCGTTCTTTGGTGTTGGGAGATGGAGCGCGAGGAGGAGGGAGTGTGGTTGCCCTTTAGTTGTGACTGTCAACAGTGCGATGTCGATTCAGTGGAATTCACTAGACTCCAACACTATGCGAGAAAATAAGAATCTGTGCCTCATTTACACTGTCTCATCCGTGTTTTCATGTTGATGATATCACATCTTGATGTTCCTGCCACACAGATTCCAACAGAGTACCGAATCGCTCCCAGGCCGTCTGCAGAATTGCCGCAAGTGAGTGCGGTGCTTCTGTCTTTAGAATGTTACGGAGATTGTAAAACGTGAACGCGCCGTTCAACGCCCCTTGTTCAAGAACGTTCGCTGCGGCAATGATGTCGCGCGATGGTGCCATGCAAATGCGTGGAGTCAAAATCGTAACGATAATGGGTCAATACCCATCGAACACTCCAACGCAGACCAGCACGTCACGTGCTGAAGCCAACTCTGTCGGCAGCTCTAGCTGTGGAGGTTGCCGCCACAGATGCGTCGGGACAACAAACCCTGGCCTATCCCATCGATAAAATCAACAGTGATGCACGGCCTGCCACGTCAGTTCGTTTCAGCAGACTGGTGCAGACCTCTGAACTCGTTCCAAAAAAAAAAAACGAGTTTAGATGCTATTTTGGGGCTACAAGTGGAATAGCGGAGAGATGTCCACCTGAAAAGTGAAGATTGTCGCAAAGGCTGCCTCAGATAGAGTTCGACTGGGAGGGCGGAGAACGGAGAATGAAGAACGGTTTAACAATTAAAATTCAACTAATAATTATACTATGTATTTATCCAGACAATTATTACAGGACAATGTTTTTACTTTTATATTTCTATACGTATTTTTATACACCATTGTTTATTTTGCATTTATTATATTATTTTATTTTGTATTTATCATATTATATCCATTATTTGAATTAGTTCTAGAATTCTTTATAACATGGGTTGACAAGTTTACCCCTGAGAGGAATAGACTTCTCGCTGAAGCACAGAAAAATCAAAAGTAGGGTTCGGTTGGAGGCTCGTCGCGAACAAAAGGATGATCATCGAATAAAATTACAGAAGAACAGAGGTCTCGCATGAAAATGACCCCTACAGGGTAATAACAGAACAAGTGTACAGTCAAGAGGATTGGACAGATACCCGCCGAAGTCACTGAACACGGAATTTCCGGTCACAGTGATCATGACCTACCACGGAACAACATCCCCATATTTCCGCCTTCCCAAAATTGGTCAAATTATAGATTTGGAAGTACTGTATGAGCAAAGGAGAAGCGACCGGTTTCAACAATAGCATATCCTTTGAAATGTTCATCATTGTATGCGTTAACAAATTTACTGACTGTACAGGGTGTTTTTCCGGGAGTAAAATCGGTGCAATTGCGGACCCAGTACAAAGTACGTGCGAATTGCTGGAACCTCCGCTTTCACGTGGTCTTTCGACTGAGAATTTGATCTATTAGAATGGATCAGATCGCGCGCGATGTTTACTCCCGGAAAAACACACTGTAGCAGCCACCGCTCTGATCTTCATTGACGATACATTTGGCGAGGTTTGTTTGGCAACCTCGCAGACGAGCTTGCCAACTACCTAGGCAAACGAAGCCCGTCAAATGTATTGCCAAACAAGAAGTCCCGTAAAATTTATCGCCATGCAAACCCCGGCAAATGTATCGCCACGCAAACCAGGTCAAATGTATCACCACACGAACCTTGCCAATTGTATCGTCAAACAAAATGTTAACAGCCGCGAAAAAAATTCGATATTTCCAGGAATCGTGCCATGATACCAATCTTCGGAGTCCGCTGCCTTACCAGCTGAGCCATCCGGGACCACACCGTCAGTGGCTAAACCTCCGACTAGGAATGAAATGAATGCCTAATCAAAACACCCGTAAAATGTATCGCCATACAAACCTTGTCATTTGTATCGCCAAGCGAACCTCGTCAAATGTATTGCCAACAGATTCTCTTGCCTTTTGTATCGCCAAACACTCGTAAAGTGTATCATCAACAGATTCTCTTGCCAAATGTATCGCCAATGAAGATTAGAGCGAAAACGACAGCACCACAGATCATTCAACCAACTAAAAACAGTTGGACCTTCCCGAAACTTTTTTGATTCCAAACCATACGATCAAAAACCTGCATTAGTGCGAATCGGACCAAGTAGGTGCGTATACACTATTAGGTGCGTATACACTATGTCGCCTAACTGAACATTAATCCAATTGTACTTGCAGTAGTCTATAGCAAAACCGTAAACCGTCACCAGATCCGAAGAAAAGGCAAGAAAGGAGGAGAAAAGACGAAAAAAAAATGCAAACCTGTGGAGGCGCACGTTGGTTCTCCAATATTTGTAAAGGTAGGAAGCACCACATCGTCTCCCGTGGTCATATTCAAGAAGAACTCTCACTGCCAGTCAGAAAAGGAGCTGTAAAGTTGGAATGAAGCCGTACCTACTTAGCAAATGCTACTACAAAAGTCTTGCAACCGGTTGGCCGGTCAATGACGTAGTGAATTATTGGAAACGTGCCATCCGCCGAAGACAGGAAATCTTTTCGGGACCCACAAAAATCAAATGTTCGAAAATTGCAAAGTACTAGTCTTATTCTTGCTTAAAAAGTCTTAGTATCACTGGAACTGATCGGGAACGGTCAGTTAATTGGCAAACTATGCCAGAAATCGATCAATTTCTTTCCATCAACTGTTCTGCGAAAATACCGCGCCCTAGGGCAACGGTCCTTTAATAAGATTTTTCGAGATCCCTTCCACTGGTGCCGTCTTGCGTGCAATTTATTCTGTTTCATCTGTCTAGTTTGAGGCTTTATCCGTAGGAAATAAGTAGTCATTTCATCTAAGTTTGCACACGCCCCCCTCTCTCAAGCAAAAAATGCGGGAGGTCCGTCAGTGTCAACCATTAGTGATCCATGCAGATTCTTTGTTGTAATCTTCCGAATCTTTGTTATTCCGCGTTCTTTCCGTCCTATACTGTCCAGACCGCACTGTGACCATGTAACCTTTTATCACATTTTGCAGTTGTTCCTGCTGTTTGCCCTTCTTTTCTCTTTTTCGTTGTTTTGCGTCGAACAACATTCGTAATTGCGCTACGTTACATTATCTTATTTTCTGATAGGAAATTTGCAGTCAACAGTTAATATGAATGCTGTCAATATTAAAGAACAAGCAAAGAAAGGGTACCTAGCCCCTGAAAAGTTCGATCTTTTTCCACTGAAACTTTGCATAGAGGTTATTTGATGTGCTTAACACAAAAATCGTATCCATTTTACATTGCATCCTCGTTTATCTAGGGTTCTGGCAGTTTCTCCAATGACACACACTGACCCCATCAGAATCAGCTCCGCGAACATGTCGTGGTACCGGAGTTCTACTGTCCATTCTGTCCAAAAACTTCGCTCGAACCAAATCTTCTCGTTTTCCGTTCGCTTCACCTCTCAATTTCTTAGTGCCAAGAAGACGTCTTCACGGCACTATTTCACAAATGAAGCAACATAAGCTTCAGGAAAGTTTCCTTTGCTATGCACACTCTTGTAGCATGAGCCGTGCCGATTTTTTCAATGTTCACCCTCCTTTGTGTATAATCTGTTTCACTGAAGACGCCATAGAAAAGAACACAGGAATGTGCGCGGAAATTAGAGAGAGTGAAGGGAAGAATAGGCATTCTGCACGAATACTCAGCCATCGTCCCGTTTCAAACAGACTAGTTATATCCAGCACTAGACGACATACCCGGCTTCGCTCGGATGTTTTACTACCCCGGCTTTCTCACACTGATGAGGACAATTATGGGCACTATTCCACATTAGGGGCCCCAAAATTTTCAAAAAAAAATTTTTTTCGCTGAAACTTTGTATATGAGGGTTATTTCGGGTGCTGAGCACGAATATCGTATCCATTCAGTACCGTAACCCCATTTTTGTGCGGTTACGGTAAGGTTACCCAGATACGGTACCTCACGGAATTCGCTCAAACTTTGCACAGAGAGGTTCCTATTCCACTGATGGGGTTGGCTAACCACAGCGATGGTGGACGTTGGCACTGCGTCGTACATTTACTGGGTTTCAGGACTGTACTAGGAATTACTAACTAGTTTGCAAGTTTTTAAAGCAAAAGCTTGCAAAACACTGTTTGAGCTTGTTTGCAAGTTGTTTTGAGAAATCCCTGTCTGCAACTTGCTCCAGGAGTTCTGAGTGGTTACGCTATCCTCCACAAGTCCTACTTTGAGCAGTTTTGTAGAGCTGAAAGATTGTCAGTGAAGAACGGGCCAAGAGCATGTTCATACGGTCGACAACCTGTCGGCAAGGAAGGGAAAGAGGAAGTTGTCAAGCTTTTGGGCGAACAAGTTGTCGGCAGGGAAGTGCAAAACCAAGTTGTCGACAAGCTTTTGGAAAAACGAGTTTCAGATGCGATCAGAAACTTGCTCGCCAAATGCTTGTTGACAAGTTGTTTCTGGGATTCTGACAGCCCATCCGAAACGATGGTGTAGATGAGGCCGGTAGGAAATTTAGAGACAGCATGGGTGCGGCGCGGCCGATTTGCCGGAATACTCCGAAATGGCCAGCTGTTTGGAATAAAACTAATGAAGAAACTCACTGAAAGGTAGTGGTAGGAAAAGTGGTAAATTGGTAGAAAAGAACGCAATCTTTTTTTTAACACTACCAAATACAATGATAATAGATGATCGAATCATCGTGTTCGGCCAGTTCGGCTGTGGTGCCTTTAGATTTGCCAACGTTCTCATCCCCTCCTCCTCCCCCCCCCCCTCCCAAAGTTTCGGATGGGCAATACGTTCCACGTACGTCCACATATATTCCGTGAGCTCTCTAACATGACATGTAGCTAGAGGGCTTATCTTAACTACTTGAAGAGAGCCTCAATCACGATTGCTCCTTTCCGCCAAATGGAGTGCCGCTTCCCTTACGCGGCGAGGGTGGGTGCTGTAGATGTCCAGTGTTTGCACGCCCAAGCCACATAGATGGTGCAGCGCTCCAGGCCGTAGAGAGGTGTAGTCGTGATTGACGCTCCCTGCAGAACGTAGACGACTTGTCAAAAGCATTTTTGCGCCCTCCACGTAAGAATAAGTAATGGTCACTGATTTCTGCAAAAAAAGGAAAACTTCCACTCAATTAATGGTCGTTGAAAGCAATGAAATTTTGCGAAACAAATGCAAAGAAGTATTGGGTGGCTAAATACAAAGAATATTTCCGCAACGTTTATATTCGGTTTCAATCGCGACGATAGTTGAGTAACCGTTGAGCAACCGTATGGAAAACCTTTTCTCTCCTTCCTCTCTAGTTGCTGCATACATTCCTATGTTCTTTTTCTCTCTGTTTTCTCTCTGCCGTATTCCCAACTACCGTACCGGTGAAACGCACCAAACCGTCTCCCCAAATCACTTCTAGCAATCACATGATTGAACGACGTGCTAAGGGCAAGCGGAAATAGTGGTGGACCCTGTTATGTAAACTGGAAATAAGGATCATCATCAGTGACAGCAATCGGCAGGGCTTATATGTACTACAGCAACAGTCCTTTCAGTCATAGTTCTGCAAAACCACGCCGCTAATTCGAATAGGTGAGCAATATGTAAGGTTTAAAAAAAAAACAAAGCAAAATGATCAGGACCGATTATAAATGTACAGGTGACTCCAATTGTCAAAAAAAGGTCGTGTTGGATCACCCGTGAATGGTTTCTTTTGTGACAGCCGTGAGGCATCTAATAACGAGATTCCGTTACTTTGACACAAACTACACTTTTTGCAGTACGAATCTCTTTATCCTTATCACAGTACAAAACTAGAGCCATAGCTGGCAGAAATCACATCGAAAGACAAATTTACAAAGCAAAACTACACTGAGCTGATTCCTATTTTAAGGTATCAGACACAGCCTCCATTTTGGATAGGGAGAACCTGTTAACCCGTTTCCACTTGGATCATTCCCGATCGCTCCTCTTAACCCATGGGAGCACTCTTCGTTCTTTACCGACGAATCTGCGGCGAAGATCTCTAACCTCTTGTCCGAGGGGGGGGGGGCAACCTAATCCGCTATCCGCGGCTTGGTATTACGTGCAGAACTTGGTGCTATTCCAGCGACCCTGCTACCACCATAGCCTACCACTCTCTCTCTCTCTCTCTCTCTCTCTCTCTCTCTCTCTCTCTCTCTAATCTAGAGAAGAGCATCATGACTCGAAAGCCGAGCCAAACTGAAGCCAATCTTACCCAGCAGTCTTGCACTGCAGGGGCGATTGCACTCCACTCTCAAATCCGAGAGGGATCTACTTGCTCACATTGCGTCATAGGTGCGATAGTCCGAGCCAAGGCTCAGACCCCCCTCACTTTGGGAAGGGGGCTAATAACCCCCTTCACTAAAGCACCTGCAGAAGACAAGGAAGTGAAGAAATTAAAAGTTTAATAAAGTGAAACTGAACAAATTCAATGACAAAGGATCGATTCTATAGCTGTTCATGTAAATAAAGGGGTCAGGAATCGAAATCGCGCAGTTAGTGTTGAATGGAGCGTGCAATGTGACCGTTGCCGCAGACAGGAAAAATGACGGGCGAATTTCTATGTGAAGGATAAAGAATTAGATATTAGTGAAGGGTATGTAATTGAAGGTTAAACCTAGTAGAGTTTACATGTTAGAAGTAGGAGGCCATAGATAGCATGTGTGCGGAGAAATTTTCAAATACATAAGGGTATGAAAAACATAGCATGCATGTTTCGAAGAATATTATGGAAAAGTTAGTGAACTAATCGGAAAGAGGATAGTCCTCCACAATTTGCAAAGATTTTCTCTTCATTTTCGTATATGATTTGTGACAGTTAGTGTAAGATGAGCAGGCAAAAAAGTGGTACCAACAGGACGGTCGAAAACTCCACAAACTAGGTGTTTTTCAAAGGTTTTCTTCTTGTGTTTTCGAGAAAGTGGTAAGTATTGTAGTATACATACTAGAAAGGATGCGCTTTCTGCCCATATACAAATATATGGGGGAAACCCTTTTCTGTTTGAAAAAAAGGGTGGGTGAGCCGAGACAACGGGGCATTCTCGTGCCCGTTGTTAGACAAATAACGAGATAGTGCGATGAAGGAAGAGAGGCGCGCGCATAGGGTGAGAATTGCTTCAGAAACATTCTCACCCCCCTTCACAGAAAAAGACACGCAACTACATGAAACGAGATGTGGTTTATCAGTTAGGGGATTGGAGGAGGAGAACATAGATACCCTTCACTCCTAGGTTTCAACTCCGAATAAAGCTGTAATAAGCAAAGATAGCTCTAAAGCAGGTGTAATTTCATTGTCAAATCTTTGCATGTAGGAAAGAAGAAATGTTGTGCAGCTGTGTATGTATGAATGGACCATATCATGGAGGTGTGGTGAGGACTATCTTCATTCATGTAGTTAATGGCTGTTTCCTCATTTGAAAGCAGTATCCTAGAGCATCCGCAGCACGATAGTGATGACTCATCGCTATCGTACGGTTTCATGAAACTGTTGAACGGTGTGTTTGCAGAAATATATTGCAAGATTTGTTCAGTTTCCATGGCATTTGAAGACATGTTGGGTATTACATCAATGGATAGGGCATTGACACTTACTTACCAATACCATAACTCTTACTAAAAGAAGGCAGAAAGCCCACCCCCCCCCCCTCCCCGGTCGACACCCTTCACTTTTTGCCCGGTGACCCCCTTCACTTTAGCAGGGGCGTTCTCACCCCTATCGCACCTATGCATTGCGTGAGCACGAGAAGAACTCCAAACTAATTTGATCCATTGGATCAGCGCCTTTTATGCAGTGAGAGTGGGGGGCGTGTCCGCCTTAGTGGGCGTGGCTGCACTCCCAGTCAAGTCGGTGTATCCACAGGCGTATCCGCGGGATATTTCTGACGCACACACGCTAAGCAGGTGCATATCTGCAGGCTACAATAAGCCACTCATTGCAACTTACGAGCAATAAGCAATCAATAGAGAATATATCGATTATATACGGATACCCATATACTACAGTTGCGAGAAAGATTGTAAGGCAAGAACTCGTGCGGCCTTATCTATGCGGAAAGGACGAAAACATTGCAAATTACCCCACAAGCATAATAGATATGTACTCAAATAGATGCATAACCCTTCATCATGAGAAAAAAAAAACAGCCACAAAACTGGCGTCGTCAAAGGAAACCTTCCAGCATGAAAAATTAGACACAAAACTGGAATTGTCAAGAAAAGCTTACCTTTCGGGAGAAGGAGACCATGGACCAGAAGGGCCAGGGTTATGAAGGGTCCGGTTGACGCATAAAAAACAGCTAATCCGCAGCCTGGTGCCCAAACTTAAAGGGCTGCGCCCTGCGCTCTCCCATGCGTCCCGTCACGAAAAGGTGCGGATTTTTGAATGGGTGAGCTTCGATTCGTTATATTAATGATATATTAATGATTTGAATGGGTGAGCTTCGATTCGTTATATTAATGATTTTAGGCAAACAGTGACTCAGACACACAAATTAACGCAGTGCAAAATTTGAGCGAATTCCGTGAGGTACCGTATCTGGGGTAACCTTACCCTAATCCTACAAAAATGGGGTCACGGTACAAAATGGATACGATATTAGTGCTCAGCACCCCAAATAACCCTAATATGCAAAGTTTCGGCGAAATTTTTTTTTTTGAAAATTTTGGGGCCCCTAATGTGGAATAGTGCCCAATTTATGATTGCTGGTAAAATCACTGCAAATGCCCATAATTTTAGTGGCAAGCACATTAGCGACGTTCAAGTAACCCTTCCCCTCGAGTAACCCCGTAAGCGAAACGTCAGTAGTGTTATTTCGATGACAAACTCGTAGAAAACAGTTGCCATATTCGTACTTAGGTGTTCAGCGTGTTCGATTGATCCAGTAAGCACATTTTGCCCCTTTTTGGAAGCAGGAAAAGAATAGAAGACATTAGTGAATCGATATATTAGTGCAAGCCAATTGTCGTATTTGTGTTTAGCGTATTGAAAAATCCCAGTAAACGCGTCTCCACCGTGTCTACTGGGATTTTCCAATACGCTGAATACAAATACTTCACCGATCAGGGTCGAGCGTGGTGTTGGTAAAAGTTCGACCCCGAGGCGACCCCCCTTGTAGACGGGAAAAATGCGTTCCGCTCCAGAACATTTATTTTTTTTACAGTTTTAGTTATTGTAATCTAACAACTTTCAAAACATCCAGAGAATATTTTTTGGATTCAATTAATTTCTAAAGTTAATTTCTCATTTTTTTAAAATTCAATTAACTTTTTAAAAAAATCCACTTTTCAATTTTTAATTTTTATTTTTGAATTTCTAGTTTTATCAACGAAACAACCACTAACCACTCAGTTGTCGCACATGTCTATGTCGCACATAAACACATTCATTATAAGCAACTGGAATGATGCAGAAGTCGTATTCATGCTCAAGCAGGTCTAGGGCTCGATCCCCTCCGGAGACCAATTTTTGCAAAATGGAAAAATGCATGTGGAGCAGTCGGACGTGAAGTATCTATGTGTATGAACAAAAGCAAATTCTCATGACCCTTTACGAGCTGTGGAAGTAGCGCGCGAATAGTGTCGTTTCACTCAGAATTTGAACCGTACACGTGAAGATGTATGGTTGTTTGTCACGAATTGAAAAAGGGTTGACAGGTGACCTAGGAAAATCGCTCAAGTCGTTCTGCTATGAGGAAGATTTGCGCTTTCTTCTGCACATTTTTTTAGCTCAAGAGATTTGGACTAATAGGGTTAAATTTGGGTAGAAATTCGTTGGTAAAAAGATGGGAAAATTGGCATTTTTACCAACGGTTTACCATCGGTTTACCAACGGAATAAAACTCGTCCTAGGTAAGATTGAGAGCTGAAATTTTACAGGATTATAGAGCTTGACCTCCTCTTCCGGAATCATGTTTAAGGCTTTATCAGCTTCTGAATATGCGCTGAAAAAAAGCCATGGGAAAAATCTGATTTTTGGCAAATTTAAGATTGTAGTGCTAATCTGAAGCGAATAACTTCACAATTGTTTAGTATGAGGGAACAGCTTCAAGGCTTTACAATAGAGTAAGATTTGCTCTTTCCTATGCATAGGGTCATTTCTTACACGACCTTCTGGTTCTGTTAGGTATCGAGTGTCAACATTCCTGAAATTTAACAAATTTTGCGGTCATGTCTTATGTGGTCTTATCGCCATAAAAACATGTCCAATGAACGAAAAGCCGTGGAATTTTGCTTCCTCAAGAGGTTTGATTCTGGGAAACCGCCCCCATAGCTTCAGAGCATCATGTGGTGTCCAGACGTTCTAGGACACCCTCCACGGAATTGCCTTTCGAGCTACATATTTATTGGACCGTAAGAGCCGATTTACAGCCAAATAGAACGTCCAAGCTTAAGAAGAAAGTGGTTACCGACGATTTTGCACTTGTTATTCATGGTACCAAGAGAAGAAGAGCATATTGAAGTGTTTGAAAAACTACCATCTTCGCGAGGAATCGAACTTGGAGCTCGCTGGTTAGAAATGAACTTGCATATCTTGCTGTTATCATACTACCCTCTTCAGGCGACCCCCCTGTTCCTCCGAGGCGATCCCCCTCGGTAAATTACCATCGTACGCTTGACCCTGTCACCGATCCAAAATACTCCACCGTCTCCATCGACCCATGGCCGGAAACACATTAAAACTCTAAATCGATGTTTTAAGCAAAACGGTGATCATATTCGTGTTCAGCGTACTGGATAATCACAGTAAACATGTCCTTGCCTGTCCTCAAACGAGAATGGAAAAAATCGATAAAATCGATATTCTCGTGCAAAGCCGTTATTACATTCGTTTTCAGCGCATTGAGGGACCCCAGTGGGCAAATCCTCATCAATCCCTGGAGAAAAATGGAGAAAAATTGATAGAATCGATAAATCGATGTTTTTTTCAGAATGGTTGTCGTATTCGTGTTCAGCGTGCTGAGATACCCCAGTGTACGTATCTCCACCGACACCTGAGCAAGAATAGCGAAAAATCAATAAAATCGATATAGTCGATGAATCACTTTCTGGAGGAAAGCAGCCTAAAACCTCCGCCGGCCTTTGTTGGGTATGTGTGCAAAGTTTGCAAAGTTTGGTCCCGATCGGTTTATCCTCCGCAATTTCTATATATATATATATATATATATATATATATATATATTAGGTGCGTGCAAAAGTTCCGGGGCAGTTGGTGGTATTTCACCGTTCAACCTCGTTTTGCCCCTTGCGTTTACGATATCCTGCAACGGTTTTCATGTGTGCTGGTAGCCTGAAACATCTGCTATCTACACCACTTTTGGCTCGGGTCTACGTCACAGCGTTGCTCTGTTTTGGGTGTAAAACCAATGCTAAGAGCTGTGCAATAATTTGGGGAATTTCGCTTTATGAAATCAAATCTAGACGATCAACGAGAGAAGGGACACATAGCACCAATTATGCGTTTGTGGAGAATATGTTCTCTAAAACGAAAGGTGCTCGAAGGCTCCTAGGAATTCTGAGTGGAGATGAGAGCCTGGAAAATGCTTCACAACTTGGTCACAGATTTGGTCATCGCAAGGGCTCCAGGAAAGAGCAGGTTGAACCAGACCTTGTGGAACGTGCGCAAGACATTACGGGGAATTCAGTCAACAATGTCTCGTCACTTGAAGAAAATCGTTAAGGAGGGGAAGGTAGTAGATGGATTTTGCGTGAGTTGAGCGAAGAGCACCAACGTCCAAAGTGGCAAGTCTGCAGATATTCGAGCTTCAGATTTCCTAACAATTCGTTTCATGAAAGAATTGCTATTGTTGATAGAGAATGGGTCAGGTATGACAATAGGAGGAAGTCATCCCAAACTCCGGGCTCCTGAAACTCACCTAAAAAATGGCCAAAACATCACTACCTTCTTTAAGAAAAATTTGACCTTTCATGGTCAGCAACGTGACTCATCTGCAATGAATTTATTTTCTAATAAATGCACAATAATCGCTTTATAGTAGTTTCTTTTCCCTAAAGTAATCACGGGAAAACTCTCAAGCGTGGGGCCGACACAGGCGGAAATACGTGGTCTGTTCCGGCTGTGGCATAGCGCACACCAGCATGTTGCAGTGTCAACCCTTTAAATAATTGGCCATTCGTGCTCCGAAATTTTAGCCTAACCTATATTACTCCTTATGCCTGCCTCTTACATACCACCCCTATTTCAACCTTCTATGACTTTACTTGCGCTGTAAAACTTTTAATGAACAGACCCTACTGGAAAACGACATGTGCCACTATTACAGTTGCAGACCTGTCAAATTTTTAGCTTCCAGAAAAATCTTTTCTGTGCCATATCGGCAACATTGCGGAGATGCCAATGCTTTTTGTTTTGAACAAAGTTGCTGACTTTGAGTCAAGTTATGGCGTTTTGAAAAATTAGCTGGAACTGCCCCGGAACTTTTGCACGCACCTAATATATATATATACATATCAGTGGCGGACGCAGAAAGTGGGCGGGAGGGGGGGGGGGCGTGGGAAGAAAAGTGGGGTCTCCGCCGTTTTGGGGACCCAGACGGAAAATAAAATTAATAATAATATTAATTATAATAATAAACAATAAATAAAAAATATATTAAAAATAATAATAAAAATAAACAATTAAAAATAAACTAACACAAGATTTTTATTTGTATTGTAAAGTAATTTCGAAAATTTGGCGACCCATTCTCGGGGGGGGCCCCCCTTGCGTCCGCCACTGATATATTTATATACGCACATACGCACATACACACATACATACACACATACACACACACACACACACACACACACACACACACACACTTCTACTTTATATATACAGTAGACGTTTGACTCGATGGGATTTTTTTCGAATAGTCGACATTTCGAATAACTCGATTTTTGAGGTTTTTCGAATAGTCAACATTTCGAATAATTCGATTTTTGGACTTTTTCGAATAGTCGACATTTCGAATAACTCGATTTTTGGCCTTTTTCGAATAGTCGATATTTCGAGTCACTCGAAAGTCGATTTATTCGAAACTCGACTCGATTTGACTCGGTCGAGTCAAATGTCTAATATACAGATTTAGATCTTCGCTTTAAAGGCAGCAGGAGCTGAAATCCTCGACTCCGAGCTGAGCTGTGGGTGATGAAATACAGACTCAGCACATCATAAATGTGAAACGAACACAGACAATGATGGCTTACCTGCAGAGAAAATGGAACACAAAACGTCGCGAACACGCCTGGCCGTGTTCGGGCGCGGACGAGTTTTCCCCGGCGCAAAAGCCATTGTGGTGCGTGGTTTGGCGCAAAGGAAAAACGAAATGCATTCAATTCACAGGGTTCCACGGCGGGACTCGGCCAAAACCACGCGCCGCAATGGCTTTCCTCCCGGGGAAAACTCGTCCGCGCACGAACAGGCGTGTTCGCGACAAATGTTCCATTTTCTCTGCAGGTAAGCCATCATTGTCTGTGTTCGTTTCACATTTATGATGTGCTGAGTCTGTACTTCACCACCCGCAGCTCAGCTCAGAGACGAAAATTTCAGCTCCTGCTGTCTTTAAATTCAGGGATAACGGTGGATCATGAGACTACGTCAAAAAATTGATATCAAGTGAGGGCAAGCGTTGCGTTACACTACGAACACTGTGATATGGTTACACTATGATATTGAACTATTGATCAGCAGAGTCGGGGCTGTTGGATTTTGCATGGTCACTGGGAGGTCCGTAGTATGTGCACTACGGACTTTCCTCAGATTTCGCGCGGAAAGGTCACATTGGGCGCTGAACACGAGTGCTGTATCCATCCACTACAGTAACCTCGTTTTTGTGGGGCTACGATAGGATTACTGCAGAGAGCGAGAGGGAATAGTTGATTTGGGCAGGAAAATGGCAGTGTCATGAAAGGTAATGTTGATACTCTTGACCAGCACCTGGAACTACCCCTGTATGCAGAATTTGAGAGGATTCTGTCAGACACCGTATCTACAGTACATGTACCGTAACCCTACAAAAATGGAGTCACGGTACAAAAAGAATACGATTTTCGTGTTCAGAACCTTACCCCTGTAGGTGAAGTTTGGCGCAACTTTTTCCCATCGAAGATTTTGTGACCGAACTTGCCAAATAGTGCCGTATTGACCTCTTAAAGGCAGCACTCACGGAAATTTTCACTTCTGAAATGAGTCGCTTACCATCTCAGACAAAGGTCCGATCGAGCGGGACGCGACATGGCTGCGAGCGGGCCTCGGTAGAGCGTGCGGCAGCCATGTCGCGTCCCGCTCGCACGGTTTTCGCTGCCCGCCCGCACGGGTGTTTCTGGTTGCCCATTAATTTGATGCTTTACGAGCATTTTGTTGTTTTTTCTCCTAATTTCAATGATTGTGGCCGTCATAACGTCACCTCTTGTTTTAGACAATGCAATCCTTCAGGTTTTATTATGCTCTGGCAGTAGCACGTTCACAAAAATTGGAAACTTCAGCGTGAAAACGACGTGGAATTAAGCGATCCCAATTAAGGAATAATAACGAGTCAGAAACACAACTAAATAGACTTCTTTGGCGTCGAGAGAAACTTTGGCTAATCTTAATCTATTACGAATCTGCACCGAATCTCCGACATGTAGACACACTTGTGAAACGCAATAATATAGATGTGTTCAGATATCTAGATTCCACTGGGACCTGGAGTCTCGAAGTCGGGTTGTGAAGCAATTCTCTTAGATGGGCCTTCGTTTTCCTTGTCCTGTCCCGGCACCATGGCCCTCTTCGATTTCCTCTGAAAACGGACTTGTAATTGATGAAGTTGACAAGCAATAGGCACTGACGAAAGCAAGTACTTACACTAAAAGGCGTCCACTCCTGCTTTTGATGGTCGTAGCCGTAGGCACGGACAGAGCAAAGTTTGCCAGGACGGAGCAAAGTTTGCCTCGCATACATGTTTCATCACTACTTACCTGAAAGTGAACGTTTCTTCACAAAATTTAAGGTTTCGCCACAATTTAACGCTAACTAAATCGACGGATAGTGACACAGAGTTGTTCCCCAAGCCGTGCGACTACCGCAGCACCTGATTTTATTTGATGTCATTACCCCTAAAAAGTGGCCCAAAATTACGTTGACAAGGAATAGTACATCCTTCAAACTTGGTCATGTGAGCAATCAAACTTGCCCATACGATTTCTTATCTTTAGCCCAACAAAAGGAGACATCAGTTCCAAAGTATTGTTCATCAGACCTATGATGAGGGTTCTAAACGAGTATTGAATTTTTCCAATGCGGCGCGCAAGCATGAGCATAAAAAGGGCCGGCCACATGAATCAGAAAGAACGAGAGAGATGAGGCAAAGGGAGGGAGAGAGAGGAGGGAAAGAGAGAGATAGAGAAAGAAATCTTATATTTATGAGCAATGCGGAAGCACCACCTTCAAATGTGTTATTCCACAAACATTTCAACAAATCTTTGAAAATTAAACTCACTTGAGTCATCATGAACTTCAGTATCGGTGCTTCCGTCCTCTTCAGCACCGGAACTCTCCAACTGTGGTTGTCGTCCACGTCCACAATGGCTAAGTTCGGCCAAATGCTCGCGATCACCCAGGATTCGCTTCCTGCGTTCCTCTCAAAGTACTGAAAATGTGCAGATATTACAAAGTACGATATTGATGAATAATACCAATCACATTTCTCAATTCATCACTTACATCCGTAGTTGTGGGCCCCCACTCGATCGTATGTGGGACGATACGGATAGAAACCATTCACCATAAGCTATAATACAGGATCGATTGGAAACATCGTCCACTCAAACAATAAAAGAACACGCAAACGAGTAAGTAAAAACAACACTCCAAATGAAGGAAACGAGACAGCTGACTTTTACGAAATTTCTTTGGAGGAGTCAGCTGTTTCATCACAGTTGGATCAGGTTTGCAAAAGGCGCATCAAAACAGTGCGAGCGATTATCTTACTGTTAGAGATGAAGTCATGAAATTATAGTAGGATTATATACAAACGCTAACAGATGTAGGGCAGTTTCGAAAAAAAAGAGCACAAATCAAGTTTTACATAATCTGCATGTTTTGAGTATTCCCGCGCAGTTATGTGGTGCAGTTTTGTGTCGCCGTGACGCGCCTTTGCAGAATTTTTATTGTGGCCCGCTCACACGGCAAACGTCGTTGTGGCCCGCTCGCCCGGTGACCGGCCCCGCCCACAAATTAAGGCGGCCCGCTCGCACGGAAGGCGTTCATTGCGGCCCGCTCGCACGGCACTTTTGTCTGAGATGTAGCCGGCCGCTGGACAATCGCAACAGTAAGTTGAACACCTTGAATGGCCGCCTACCTGCGAAGATACTGCCGTGGACACGTATGCCGCTCTGGACATTGGGGTTCCGTCGCGCCAATGAACGCCTTTGACAGGGTGTGTGCATGTGGTTCAGCGGGGGCGTGTCTATGGAATTCGTACCATTTGCAGGGTTCCGTGCCGGGACCCATCACGGAACACTCGTCCGCGCTGTGGACACAAATGAAATACCGCCATCTTTTTCTGTGTTTTTCGCGTGTTTCACGCTACGTCATCGTTGTCAATGAGTTCATCGTCCCTAAAAACCCCGATATACCGCTAAATCTTCAACAAAAAAATTTCCGTGAGTGCTGCCTTTAATTCGCCAGCTAACTTTGTTAACAATTTTTATTTATTTCTATGTCATCAACTTCAGCCCAAAAACTGAAAATTATGTGCACGGATCCTGTCATGATCCTCCTGCAACTACACTATTGAAGCTACATGGTTATAGTGCGTTTCACCATGGGAGATAGTTAGGAAGGCAGCAGAGAGAAGTAGAACGCAGAAAGGTGTGCAGCAATTGGAGAGGAATGAGAGAAGAGCAGGTTATCCGCACGGTTACTCAACTATTGTCGCGTGTGGAATATACTATACGTCCTCACATTTCGTTTGCGTCGGAAATGTAACTGTTTGCTTTACATATGTATGTTTTGTAGATTAGTCTCTCGAACACCTGAATTATTGCATTCCACTGTTTGCTTTACATATGTTTTGTAGCTGAGTCTCTTGAATACCTGGGTTATTGCACTCATTTTTAGATGGCATCCATCCAGTGCCTTAACCCGAAGGCGGAACTTGCTAGGCATGCTGCAGCTCTGGAGCTCAACATCAGTGGAGCAAGAGGCCTGCAGGAGGTGATGCGTTCGAATCTCGGACCAAAGGGTACCCTCAAAATGTATGGTTTGAGTTTCTGTTCATTATTTTTCTATTGTTGCTTGGTTTAGATTTCCCTAGAGATGTGAGGTTTGAATTCAGGCTTGTGTCCGGTGCTGGCGATATCAAGCTTACGAAGGATGGCAATGTACTCCTTCATGAAATGGTGAGCCCCCTTACACCACGTACTTTCTTGATGGCTTTGGAAGAGAGAACAGCTCTGAATATTAGCACATTTCGTGTTGTTTAGCTTTTTCTGCGTATGTACAGTATTGTCATATTCTCGAAGTTCTTTCCCTTACGGGTAACATTTGGATCACCTGCCTCTATATTTTTGAATGTGTAGGAGGATCTCGAGTGATGTTCCGAAGTTGAGATCAAAATTCATCAAACCTCTGTATGGCTGAGCGCGGAAGTCTAGAACAACAGTCGCATGGCGCGTTTTTCTTTAGGGCTACCCTCGGCATTGGTTCTGCCTATTGGGGAATTGCAAACAGTGACCGTAACATAGATATATGTCAAGCGTTCAAAAAGGCCAAAAGCGGGCAAGGGCGTTGTTGAACTCCGCTGTCACAAACTCGTATCTAAATCTATTAGGTGTTAACATAAATCCTTGTGCTTTTTTTCCGGACGCATTTTTCTCCACCAATTTGCCACCTTTTAGGAACAAATCATATACGATTCGAAAGCGATATTCTTTCTCTACAAGAATTTTGTAGACAGTTTTTCTTAAAATGACTAGTGGCCCCGTAAGCCACGTTATTGTGCTACTTTCCGTAGTGTGACAGTATTGACCCGGTGTGGTTTTTCGTGCGCGCCAACAGGTCGTGTGAGATTCACACCCTCAACTCGAGCTACACTACCTCACAACTGCATATGTATGTATATCTACATATAACATTATTCAGTGGAAAAAGAGCCCATAGCGTAGCGAATGAGAGATAACTCACAGAATCCGTGAATCAATTTGTTTTGTTGTTTCTATCTCTGTCTTTCGCGAGCAGCGAGCATACCAAGGACTGCGTGAAATACAGAACACAACTGCTTTTGTATTGTACAAACCACTCGGTCAATAACTCAGTAAGCCAATCATACAAACGCACCCTCAGCATTACCACTGTATGTGACTATCCCATCCTTCTAGTTCAAACCAAACTCATTCTAAAAACTTTATACTTTCCCAAAGTTTTGAACAAAAACTGAAAACAAATTATTGTGAGAAGAAAATAAGCATCACGACCGCCTGTTTCCACCAATCTTCTTTGTCATTACTCACCGATATTCACCGACACGACGTGGCTCATTTAAGTTAAACCAAAATAGTTCTAAGTGATGATTAAGAAAGTGATCAATACTCAAATCCACGTGGCCTAGGGAAGGGAGATGATCAACAGGGTTGATGGGATAAATGAGTAGGAGCATAAGTTATTGGTTATTTTTCGCTTAAGCTTAGGAAACGAAGATGCTTCATGAGATTGGTGGGATACTTGGGGAGGTGATCCACGGTGTTGGCGGAATACATGGGATGGGTGCGTAAATTATTGTTTAGGCTTTTGCCTGAGCTTCTGGAACGGAATGTAATCCACGGGGTTGGGGGGATACATGAGGAGGGTGCGTAAGTTATTTTCTAGACTTTTGCCTGAGTTTCTAGTAAGGGAGGTTGTCCACAGGGTTGACGAGATACATGAGGTGGGTGCGTAAGTTATTTTGTAGACTTTTGCCTGAGATTCTAGTAGTGGAGTTGGTCCACGGGGTTGGCGAGAAACATTGGATGGGTGCGCAAGTTACTGTCCAGGTTTTTGCCTGAGTTTCTTGGAATGGAGGCAATCCGTGGGGTTGGCGGGATACATGGGGTGGGTGCGCAAATTATTGTCTAGGCTTTTGCCTGAGTTTCTAGTAAGGGGGATGGTCCACAGGGTTGACGAGATACATGAGGTGGGTGCGCAAGTTATTTTCTAGACTTTTGCCTGAGTTTCATGGAAGGGAGGCAATCCACGGGGTTGGCGGGATACATGGGGTGGGTGCGTAAATTATTGTCTAGGCTTTTGCTTGAGTTTCTAGTATTGGAGGTGGTCCACGGGGTTGGCGAGATACATGAGGTGGGTGCGTAAGTTATTTTGTAGACTTTTGCCTGAGATTCTAGTAGTGGAGTTGGTCCACGGGGTTGGTGAGACACATTAGGTGGGTTCGCAAGTTATTGTCTAGGCTTTTGCGCGAGATAGTAACCCCGTGAGTTCCTCGGCCCAAAGTTTCACTGCATTCTGTCACTGTTGGTATTAGAGTTCGAGTAGAGTGTCTGCAGACAAACCTAATTAAGCATTTCATTCAGTCTCAACACCTGTCTGAATAGAACCAACCCTCAGATTTTGAGAAACTCAAACTAAACAGTAGCAAACAGCTTGTCGAGGAGTCACAAAATGCCAAAATTGACTGATTGAAATTTTTGAAGACCACGACGTTCTTTTTGTTGACGACCAATGAACACGTGTTGCCTTTTGCCTGAAGCCAACGCCGCTTTACCACTGAGCCAGCCAGCCGGACTCAAGGGAAAATCCCGGCCAACAGACCTCGCCAATTCACTACTGGCCCAGTTGAACTCAAGGAAAAGTTCCGACCAATGTACCAGTGCGGCCCTTTACCTAAAACCAGCGCTACTTTACCACTAGCCCAGTCAAACCCAAGGGAAAATACGCGCAGTGGACAAGTGTGCCCCTTTACCTGAGACCGGCGCGGCACGTGCGCCCCTTCACCTGACACCGGCGCGGCACGTGTGCCCCTTTACCTGGAACTTTGCTGCTGACAGCGTCGCAGTCAAAGGAAAATCCTGACCAACGCACCCGTGTGCCCCTTTGCCTGAGACCAGCAACTGTTTACCACTGGCCCAGTGGAACCCAAGGGAAAATCCTGACCAACGGACCCTTGTGCCCCTTTACCTGAGGTCGGCGCCTTTTTATCATTGGTCCAGTCGAACCCAAGGGAAAGTGGTGACCAACGACTCGTGTGTCCCTTCACCAGAGACCGGCACCTGTTTACCACTGGCGGGAAAATTCTGACCAACGGACCCGTGTGCCCTTTTACCTGAGACCAGCAACTGTTTACCAGTGGCCCAGTGGAACCCAAGGGAAAGAGCTGACCAAAGACCCGTGTGCCCCTTTACCAGAGTCCAGCACCTGTTTACCACTGACGGGAAAATTCTGGCCAACGACCCATGTGCCCCTTTACCAGAGACCAGCACCTGATTACTACTGGCGGGAAAATTCTGACCAACGGACCCGTGTGCCCCTTTACCTGAGACCAGCAACTGTTTACCAGTGGCCCAGTGGAACCCAAGGGAAAGAGCTGACCAAAGACCCGTGTGCCCCTTTACCAGAGTCCAGCACCTGTTTACCACTGACGGGAAAATTCTGGCCAACGACCCATGTGCCCCTTTACCAGAGACCAGCACCTGTTCACCACTGGCGGGAAAATTCTGACCAACGGACCCGTGTGCCCCTTTACCTGAGACCAGCAACTGTTTACCAGTGGCCCAGTGGAACCCAAGGGAAAGAGCTGACCAAAGACCCGTGTGCCCCCTTACCAGAGTCCAGCACCTGTTTACCACTGACGGGAAAATTCTGGCCAACGACCCATGTGCCCCTTTACCAGAGACCAGCAACTGTTTACCAGTGGCCCAGTGGAACCCAAGGGAAAGAGCTGACCAAAGACCCGTGTGCCCCTTTACCAGAGTCCAGCACCTGTTTATCACTGGCCCAGTCGAACCCAAGGGAAGTGCTGACCAAAGACCCGTGTGTCCCTTTACCAGACACCAGCACCTGTTTACCACTGACGGGAAAATTCTGACCAACGACCCATGTGCCCCTTTACCAGAGGCCAGCACCTGTTTACCACTGGCGGGAAAATTCTGAACAACGGACCCGTGCTCCTTTACCTGAGAGCAGCAACTGTTTACCACTGGCCCAATGGAACCCAAGGCAAAGTCCTGACCAACGGGCCCGTGTGCCTATTTACTTGAGACCGGCGCCTGTTTACCATTGGTCCAGTCGAACCCAAGGGAAGTGCTGACCAAAAACATGTGTGCCCCTTTACCAGAGTCCAGCACCTGTTTACCACTGACGGGAAAATTCTGGCCAACGACCCATCTGCCCCTTTACCAGAGACCAGCACCTCTGGAAAATCCCGACCAATGGACCCGTGTGCCTCTTCACCTGAGACCGGCGCATGTTTACCACTGGCCCAGTAAAAATCAAGGAAAAACCCCAACTGATGGGAACAGCGCTACCACTTCGTTTCAAAACCATGTCAGGAAACAAAACCATGTGCTAGGATTATGTTGTAACGTTAATCGACATTATTAGGATTATTGGGCTCTAAATCGGATTTGCAGGGAGCCCCCCTCACCCCTTAGAATGGCTGGATTAAAAAAATCTTATATCTGTTTGATTCTTTCAATCCAGTTGTTTAGTTTCACCATTATTTTTTTAAATTTTTATTACTAGACTGTGTACCCGCCTTTGCTCGGGTCCTGGCAAAAATAGCGAAAAATCAATAAAATCGATAAATCGATAGTGCTGTACAAAACGGTTGTCATATTCGTCTTCAGCGTATTGACATACCCCAGTAACCATGTCTTCAACGCGCCCGGAGCAAAAATAGCGAAAATCCATAAAATCGATAAATCGATAGTGCTGTACAAAACGGTTGTCATATTCGTGTTCAGCGTATTGACATACCCCAGTAGCCATGTCTTCGCCGCGCTCAGGGCAAAATTAGCGAAAATCAATAAAATCGATAAATCGATAGTGCTGTACAAAACGGTTGTCATACTCGTCTTCAGCGTATTGACATACCCCAGTAGCCACGTCTTCGCCGCGCCCGGGGCAAAATTAGCGAAAAATCAATAAAATCGATAAATCGATAGTGCCGTACGAAACGGTTATCATATTCGTGTTCAGTGTACTGACATACCCCAGTAGACATATCTTCGCCACGCCTGGGGCAAAATTAGCGAAAAATCAATAAAATCGATATAATCGATAAACTAATCGATAATCCCAGGTGCAAGGTAGCCTAAAACCTACGCCGGCCCTTAGGGAGGTGTCACCCTATAACAAGAAAGATAAAGATCTCTGACTAAACAAGCGGACAATGTGGAAATTTAGGCCAGATGCCCCTTTTTTAAAGTACTCATCACAACACTGGGTATCGACAATGCGCTGAGAGTCGACGCGCAGTAACGGAAGTGTTTTCGGGGATTAGCGACCAAATCTTTTAATATAGTAGGATAGTTCGCTTAAGTTTTAAGCCTGCGAAGTAGAGCAACGAGTCAATAAAAAATTACCGACAGCCACCTATCCTGACAATCAGTTGAAGCTCGTAAGTTCATCAAGACTGGCCAGGTGACCTGTGCTGAGCATGAAAGAGACGTTTTGCTTGAAACGACTGGTCGTCAGCGCTTTTCTAAGACCAAGAGGACATACTTGGTCTCGATGATACCAACCACTTCGACCGAAAGAATTTCCAATACGAAGACACGGGAATTGCTTCAAAGGAGTCGTATCGTCTAAGTGAACATCATACTTCTTAAAGCCATCATATAACTGCAGTAGTTACGCTGAAAGAATCCAATCGCGAGGGCCTAGTCATCCTGCCCCATGGTGACGTCAGACCCCACTTTCCAAAAATCGTCAAACTGGCGCTCCAACATTTCCACTGATGATGTTCTTCCGTGTTTATATTCTATTGAGCTTACACGTTCAAACAGTATGGTATGTTTTCTGCTCCCTATCGCATACAAGGAGGAAATTGGGGTTTTCCTCGAATTGGAGTTTTTCTTGTTAGGCCCAAAAATTGAGTAATTCAACAGCACTGTGAACGCGCTTGATGATGGGAATGTAGAGGAAGCAATGCGCTTCTAGAAGGTATATTGCGTGTTAGAGAATAATGGCAACTGGGCGGAGAAAATCGCAACTAAAAAAAGCGCAAGTACTTATGTAACACCTAATACAACCGGCTGCGAGAGGCGCGGCCCATGGGCCAATGTAAATGCGGCGCGAAATTTGAATAAACGCAGCGGATCTGGGAACAAGACTGCATTTTCACTTTCAAAAGAGTGTACTTCTTGGTTTAGGTTATGAAAGCGGTTACAAATAGCCCGCTTATACTTCAACAAAGTTCCAGCGACTAATAGTTTCAGGTAAAATCGATTTATTTCAAAAAAACTCGACCAGAACATGATTTTATCCCGAGTCTCGGAGTTGATTCTTATTGAAGTTATTTCTTTTGCCGCCTTATTTTCCTGGTTCATCTTTTGTTTGTTTTGGAATTGAAGATTTGACCTGACGTATGCAAAGTGGAGTGTAATGGAGCATTTAGACTTAGTACTACGTCCGAAATGACTACCAAATTTGCTAGCTTGTTCGAATTCAACATAGAAAAGACGATTTTAACGTTACGAGATGGACGAAACTTAGTAGCGCAGAAGTTTGCCAATATGGATTCATGAGAACTCTCAAAGACTGTGTACATGTCTATGTAGGTGAAAGTATGGTGAATGAAATCAACTCATTTCATCCACATGTCATATGGAGAACTGGGGTAACTTCGGGTTTGCCTCCATTTTTTTCATGTTGGCCCACCATCGGTTAAATAGATTGAAATGAATGACTAAATATTGAATAGGAGCTCCGAATAGTTAATAATAGCTCCGAATAATAGCTTCCTCAATGTTTCTGTTATGTGAATGAGTAAATGGTGCAAGAATCAGGGCAACCAGAAACTCATCTAACCTGTACAAATGTACGAACAGTGGTCGATTCGCTACCAATGAAAGATTTTAATGTAGTAATTTTCTTGAGCAGATGAAGGCCCCAACATTATTTTCCCGACCTGCGATGCCCGTTGTTGTTACCTCTGCTCTCCGCGTGCTTCGCCGAAAAGAATGAAAAAATAGTAAATAGTATTTGGGGAAGGAAACAAAGACACAATCGAAAGAAGCCTACTAACTTTTAGAACCATCATTTTTTAAGTTAAGGATAAAACCGTGTTCTGTTACTAGTTTCTCCGAACTAATCGATTTTACTTGGAAATAGCTGTAATCGGAAGTTAATTTAAGTACGAATGTGCTATTAGTAACCGATTCCACAACAGAAATCAAGAAATACACCCTTTGGGAAGTGGAACGTGTTCTTCTCCCGCGCTTCGCTGCGTTGATTAGAGTGATGGAAAAGTCAAACAGGAGGGGAAATAGAAAGTAGTAGGAGGAGAAGGGAACGAGGAAACAATCGGAGGAGACCTTCCAAATAACTTGAATAGCCATTTCATCTAGAACCTAACACAAATTTGTTTTCTGCCAGAGATTTCGTTTAAAAAACTGGTGCCGTTCAGAAAATATTATATGTCGGCATCTTATTCTTGTTCCAGTGGGCATTTTTTTTAGGCAGTCCGGCAACCAAAAATAGATAATGCACCCTTCAGGAAGTGAAGACGCGTTTTTGTCCCAATATCCCCTGCGTTTATTCAAATTTCGCGCCGCATTGGCATTGCTCCAAGGGGTGCGCCTTTCGCAGCTGGTTGTAGATTTAGATACGGGTCTGTCAGACTGTTGCTATACTCTACGTGAAGTGTAGCACTTTGCATCGGTGGCGAATGTGGCCCGCTGATCGGCCTGTACGGGGCCGCCGTTCGGTCGGTATAGTGATCAAATCGATCGATTCGTGGTGGAATGCATCCATCCTTCGACTTTTCTGTCTTTCTTGATTTACTGCGAATTCTATAATGTGCAATAGTTTATTATAGCTAAAATCCCACACACATATATAACTCTATTTTTCAGGAATTCGTGCATCGAAAAAAATAATCAACAGTAGTGCGGATCCGTGCTCTTAAAATAGGAACACACAGTAAAACTGACAACTAGCAAGCTTTCACTACATTAGTGTACATTTTCGACTTCAAGAAAGTAAGCTTTGCTTGTTCAGGAGAAATCATGAAAATACACAAAAAAGCAAAACAGTGGCATAAATGGGTTCAGCACATGGTAAACCAAATAAAGAATTAGACGTGTCCATATCCATGGCCGAGCTCTGTTCCAAGTGTCTTCTTCCTGTAGCAGAGTTAGAGCATTAGAGCTACACCATAGTTGAAAAAGTGAAGTTACTTATCATATTTGCGTCTGTTTCACCAGGAAATTCACGAGAAACAGTGATTAATCACGCCCTTTAAGCAACAACATTCACATTTAGTTTTCCACGGATTTTATCCCTTGACTTCCCATTACTACTGACATTCACTACTCCATCAATGAGTTTAATCGCTGAAGCATTTAAATCGCATCTTCCTTTCACTTCCTCATGCATGTAATCACAATCATCCATATGCAGAACTGAGTTGTGAAAGAGAAGAATGCAAGACAATATCGGACGACATCTGAGATTTTTGTGGTGTCCCCTGGACCGTAGCTTGGAACATTTTGAAAAATTCTAATACTCGAATTCTAAAGTGTTCGAACTTCACAGAAACAAAATGGTCAGTACAATTCATCAATGGCAGAAAAAAAAACAAAAAAAAACTGAAGTGATGACGAAGAAGAATCCCGCCTTTACTAGTGCGACTTCCCGTAAAGGAAGCGTTTTACGTTATAATGCACAATTTTTAAGAAGCTACTGTCTCCCTGACTGACATTATTAAAATCTACAGTATGCGCGCGCATTGCTGGAACCCGGCTGGCCCGGGTCCGTCCTTGCGTAAAGACAGTGGCTCCTTTTCACTGGTATTCTACTATTATACCGCTATATTCGTCTACCACTCACTACTATTCAAATACTAGGCACTATCTGGCTAGGCCGTCCCAGAAATATCAAAATCAGAAATTTTGCCAAAACTTCGTCTCTGAGAGTTATTCGATGTGCTGATCACTTAAATCTTATTCAGTTTGTATCATGAGACCATTTCATACAGTTACGATAGGCTCACTGCTACGAAGCACAAGACATTGCCAATTCTGTAAACAAATGAACAGTGTCTTGCTAAATAAAATTAGTACTCGTGATAATCATCTCAAAATAACCAACTGTTTCAAAGGATTTTCTGAGGTGTCGTCTTTTACACCATATGTACAGCTTCCGCAACCTCACAACTACAGGATTACGGCACATAATGAGTACGACTTTCGTGATCTGCGCATCAAATAACGCTGCCAGCCAAAGTTTGATCGAAAACAGTTACTTTGATATTTTCGGGGCGGAAATGTCAGTTTCCTAGCAGTTCAATACTAGTGAGTGGTTGAAGGATATAAGAGTAGAATAGTGGGATATTTATTTATTTATTTATTTATTACATCACAGATGATGTGCTCGATACCGATGACATAGCGAAAAGAAGCCACTATGTCCACGCCAGGAGGGATCGAGGCCAGCCGGGTTCCCGAAATGCGCGCATACGGTGGATTTTAGGTAGCCGCTACACTCCTCGAGGAGTATAGCACCTCGCGTCGACGTCGCCAGCGACGGTGACCGCCAATGTTGGCGACTGCGGCTTCGGTGCAAATCGATTGTGAGTTGGCGACCAATCGATAGGCACGGACGCCGCAGTCGCTATTATCGGCTGCCACCGCGACGCTCCGCCCACATTCGATGCGCACCGGTGCTACAGTAGCTAGTGACGGCGATGCAGAGTGCTACAGTCCTCGACGACTATAGCGGTAGTGTTAACAATGTCAGTCAGGGAGACTGGCTTCTCAATTTTTATGGTCGCGCGGATGACTTGGCGGGAATCCAAGGGCCGCCGTTGGCGTCGGTAGCTCGCGCCTGGGCAGCGGCCCATAAAATTAGGGCCGCTTCACGGCCGCACACCTCATGAGGCTCGCGGGCCGCTCCCCCCAATTGTCTGAGTAGTGGCGGCGACGAAAAGTGCTTCACTCCACGCGGAGAATAGCGCCAGCGTCAGTCTATCCCTGAAATTTCAGTCCATTCAACATCCCACTGCGTCTTTAATTGCGAAGGCCTCAACTGCTCAGGATGACGTTACAGGAGACGGGACAACCTCGACAGTTCTTCTTATCGGAGAATTGCTTAAACAGGCAGAAACCTACGTTCTGGAGGTGAGCATTTGTTTCATTTGCTTTTCTTTTGATGACTATATTCTATTGTCCTCCATCCGCCAGTTTTGCTTTCACAATGCTAACTGTTCAGGGTGTCCATCCACGACTCATCACTGAAGGTTTTGAGTGGGCTAACGCTCGTACATTGGAATTGTTGGAAAAGTTCAAACAAGAGGTTCGTGGATGCTTACCGTGTTTTGTTTCAGTTTTCAGTCTCAATTTTTGTAGGTTGTTGTCGATCGCAGTATTCTGATTGAAGTTGCCCGCACATCTCTTCGCACGAAACTTCATCACAAGCTTGCTGATCACATCACCGAGTCAGTGCTCATGAGTTTTTCTTGTGCTTGTTCTACGCTGGTTATATGTATTGGTATAGATGTGTCGTTGATGCTGTTCTGGCAATCCGCCAAGATGGCAAGGAGCCGGATCTTCATATGATAGAGAAAATGGAAATGCATCACGAAACTGACATGGACACAACTCTGATACGGTGAGTGCCTTTGCTATGCTGCCATAGTCATGCTCTTAAGTTATCGGTGCTAGGCTAATTGAACAGGTTATTTACCGCTACACTTTTTTAAACATCAAGTGACAAAGTGATTTTTTGATTTACGTAGCGGTAACTGAATTTAGTGAGTTTGTGTTTCAGCGGTCTTGTACTCGATCACGGAGCCCGTCATCCCGATATGCCAAAACATGTGGAAAATGCATACGTACTAACATGTAACGTATCCCTGGAATACGAGAAAACGTTTGTGCATGTTTGCCAAGTTGGGAAGATCTCATCAACTTTATACGTTTACTTCTCCAGTAACTGTTTTTAGGGAAGTGAATTCCGGATTATTCTATAAGACTGCTGCAGAGCGCGAGAAACTGCTTGCTGCTGAGAGAGAATTCATAACAAGAAGGGTACTTAAGATAATCGATCTCAAGAAAAAAGTCTGCAAGGATGGTGACAACAAGGGCTTTGTTGTAATCAATCAGAAGGTACTGCAGCGTCCCGGGTTTCACTCGACTATGGTGGAGATAATCTGTGTACACTTTGAAGGGAATTGATCCTCCTTCACTTGATCTCTTGGCCGCGGAAGGTATACTTGCCCTTCGACGTGCTAAACGCCGAAACATGGAAAGGCTTCAGCTGGCATGTGGTGGAGAGGCTGTAAACTCCGTTGATGATCTTTCACCAGAAGTTCTAGGATACGCTGGATTGATTTATGAGCACACATTGGTAAATGTTTGCAACTTTGAGGCGTGACGCTTTTTTCTTTCTGACTAGATGATAAGTCATTGATTGTGAATTTAGGGCGAGGACAAATACACATTCGTGGAGAACTGCCATGATCCAAAATCCGTAACCCTTCTCATCAAAGGACCAAACAAGCACACCATTCAACAGATTAAGGATGCCCTTCATGATGGAATGCGAGCTGTCTTCAACACCATTACTGATAGTACGTCTTTTCTTTAGAACAGCCTTACTGCTGAGAATGCTGTGCTCGAGTATAGAGTTCAGCAGCGATCAGGCATGTGCGGAAGCAAAATTTTAAATCCCGTAAAACGGAAAACAGAAGGTCAAAAATGGGCGGAAAACGGAAAATTTTGCCCAAGCACAGGTTTGTGACCAAACGTCATCTTCAACATTGGATTTTCTAGGTATCTTCTTGATGGGCAAAAGTGGTGACTCTTTCGAGTAATTAAGTAACTTCATGTCTACCGATGGTGCTTGCTTCAAGCGCCTAGAAGATAGGTAGATCGAGGAGTATTTCACCTAGTTACGAGAGATTATCAGAGTTATATAATCAATAAGCATGTTCCTCACTGAATGTTTGAGTAGACGAGAAGCAGTGAAGTGTGAAAAGTGCGACTTCTTCGCTTTACTTCGGAGCAGACCCTTTCTGCAAAAATTCAGACAAGAAGATAACTACGGTAGTCCATACGTTTCTAATCGGAAGAGGATAACGTTATACACAGAGGATCCCGTTGGGGCGAGTTAGCGATGGAGGAAGGAGGAGAAGAACAGTGTGTGGGGAACGTGAAACACAAGCAGCCCAAACATTGCGCAAGACATCAGGTGCCAAGGGCACCAGTATGGAGCTGGGGATCATCGTCTGATTAAAACAGTGACAATTACGATGTAGCCTTATGATTTTGTCAAGTCGAAAGAAAGCCTACATCATTCGTTGCTTCGCAAGAATACTTGATGCTCTTACCATAGCACGTCACAGTTTAATGGAAATTTTATATCAGTTCGTCCCACATTTCTGTGAAACCTCGTTTTTTTTTGAGAATTTTGAAGAGAGCAGGGCACTTGTATGGCATATTTGGAACATTTATGAAGACCAGCAAAATCGCGACGGCACGTTTACACTGCAACTAAGACAAAAGAGTCAAGCAAAACAGTTCTTGTTTCGAAAACTAGTGGCCCCGTAAGCCACGTTATTGTGCCACTTTCCGTAGTGTGACGGTATTGACCCGGTGTGGTTTTTCGTGCGTGCCAACAGGTTGTGTGAGATTCAGACCCTCAACTCGAGCTACACTATCTCACAACTGCATATGGTCTACATATAACATTATTCAGTCGAAAAAGAGCACGTAGCGTAGCGAATGAGAGAAGATAACTCACAGAATCCGTGAATCATTTTGTTTTGTTGTTTCTATCTCTGTCTTTCGCGAGCAGCGACCATACCAAGGACTGCGTGAAATACAGAACACAACTGCTTTTGTATTGTACAAACCACTCGGTCAATAACTCAGTAAGCCAGTCATACAAACGCACCCTCAGCATTACCACTGTATGTGACTATCCCATCCTTCTAGTTCAAACCAAACTTATTCCAAAAACTTTATACTTTCCCAAAGTTTTGAACAAAAACTGCGAACAAATTATTGTGAGAAGAGAATAAGCATCACGACCGCCTATTTCCACCAATCTTCTTTGTCATTACTCACCGATATTCACCGACACGACATGGCTCATTTATACTAAACCAAAAAAGTTCCAAGTGATGATTAAGAAAGTGATCAATACTCAAATCCACGTGACCTAGGGAAGTTGAAGGTAGATGATCAACAGGGTTGATGGGATAAATGAGTAGGAGCATAAGTTATTGGTTATTTTTCGCTTAAGCTCAGGAAACGAAGATGCTTCATGAGATTGGTGGGATACTTGGGGAGGTGATTCACGGTGTTGGCGGAATACATGGGATGGGTGCGTAAATTATTGTTTAGGCTTTTGCCTGACTTTCTAGAACGGAATGTAATCCACGGGGTTGGGGGGAAACATGAAGAGGGTGCGCAAGTTATTTTCTAGACTTTTGCCTGAGTTTCTAGTAGTGGAGGTGGTCCACGGGGTTGGCGAGAAACATTGAGTGGGTGCGAAATTTATTGTCCAGGCTTTTGTTTGAGTTTCTGGAAGGGGAGGTAATCCACGGGCTTGGCGGGATACATGAGGTGGGTGCGCAACTTATTTTGTAGGCTTTTGCCTGAGTTTCTAGTAGTGGAGGTGGGCCACGGAGTTGGCTAGAAACATTGGGTGAGTGCGCAAGTTACTGTCCAGGTTTTTACCTGAGTTTCTTGGAAGGGAGGCATTCCATGAGGTTGGCGGGATACATGGGGTGGGTGCGTGAATTATTGTCTAGGCTTTTGCCTGAGTTTCTGGAAAGGGTGGTGGTCCACGGGGTTGGCGGGATACATGAGGTGGGTGCGCAAGTTACTATCCAGGTTTTTGCCTAAGCTTCTGGAAAGGGGGGTAATCTACGGGGTTGGCGAGATACATTGGGTGGGTGCGCAATTTATTGTCCAGGCTTTTGTTTGAGTTTCTAGTAAAGGAGGTGGTCCTCGGGGTTGGTGAGACACATTAGGTGGGTGCGCAAGTTATTGTCTAGGCTTTTGCGCGAGATAGTAACCACGTGAGTTCCTTGGCTCAAAGTTTCACCGCATTCTATCAGTGTTGGTATTAGAGTTCGAGTAGAGTGTCTGCAAACAAACCTAATTAAGCACATCATTCGGTCTCAACACCTGTCTGAATAGAACTAATCCTTAGATTCTGAGAAACTCAAACTAAACAGTGGCAAACAGCTTGTCGAGGAGTCACAAAATGCCAAAATTGACTGATTGAAATTTTTGAAGACCACGACCTTCTTTTTGTTGATGACCAATGAACACGTGTTGCCTTTTACCTGAAGCCAACGCCGCTTTACCACTGAGCCAGCCAGCCGGACTCAAGGAAAAATCCCGGCCAACAGACCTCGCCAATTCAGTACTGGCCCAGTTGAACTCAAGGAAAGGTTCCGACCAATGGACTAGTGCGCCCCTTTACCTAAAACCAGCGCTACTTTACCACTAGCCCAGTCTAACCCAAGGGAAAATACCGCGCAGTGGACAAGTGTGCCTCTTTACCTGAGACTGGCGCGGCACGTGTGCCCTTTACCTGAGACGGGCGCAACTTTGCTGCTGACAGCGTCGCAGTCAAAGGAAAATCCTGACCAGCGGACCTGTGTGCCCCTTAACTTGAGACCAGCACCAGTTTACCATTGGCCCAGTCGAACCCAAGGGAAAATCCTGACCAACGGACCCTTGTGCCCCTTTACCTGAGGTCGGCGCTTTTTTATCATTGGTCCAGTCGAACCCAAGGGAAAGTGGTGACCAACGACCCGTGTGTCCCTTCACCAGAGACCAGCACCTGTTTACCACTGGCGGAAAAATTCTGACCAACGGACCCGTGTGCCCCTTTACCTGAGACCGACGCCTGTTTACCACTGACCCAGTGGAACCCAAGGGAAAGTCCTGACCAACGGACCCGTGTGCCCCTTTACCTGAGACCAGCACCTGTTCACCACTGACGGGAAAATCCTGACCACGGACCTTTGTGCCCCTTTACCAGAGACCGGCGCCTGTTTACCATTGGCCCAGTCGAACCCAAGGGAAACAGCTGAGCAACGACCCGTGTGCCCCTTTATTTGAGACCAGCACCTGTTTATCACTGGCCCAGTGGAATCCAAGGGAAAGTCCTGACCAACGGACGCGTGTGCCCCTTTACCAGAGACCAGCACCTGTTTACCATTGGCCCAGTCGAACCCAAGGGAAACAGCTGAGCAACGACCCGTGTGCCCCTTTACCTGAGACCGGCGCCTGTTTAACATTGGCCCAGTCGAACCCAAGGGAAGTGCTGACCAAAGACCCGTGTGCCCCTTTACCAGAGACCAGCACCTGTTTACCACTGACGGGAAAATTCTGACTAACGGACCCGTGCTCCTTTACCAGAGACCAGCACCTGTTTACCACTGGTGGGAAAACCCCACCAATGGACCCGTGTGCCTCTTTACCTAAGACCGGCGCATGTTTACCACTGGCCCAGTCAAAATCAAGGAAAAATCCCAACCGATGGGAACAGCGCTACCACTTCGTTTCAAAACCATGTCAGGAAACAAAACCATATGCTAGGATTTTGTTGTAACGTTAATCGACATTATTAGAATTATTGGGCTCCAAATCGGATTTGCAGGGAGCCCCCTCACCCCTGAGAATGGCTTGCTGGATTAAAAAAATCTTATACCTATTTGGTTCTTTCAATCCAGTTGTTTAGTTTCACCATTATTTGTTGAATTTTCATTACTAGACTGTGTACCCGGCTCTGCTCGGGTCCTGGTTAAAATAGCGAAAAATCAATAAAATCGATAAATCGATGGTGCTGTACAAAACGGTTGTCATATTCGTGTTCAGCATATTGACATACCCAAGTAGACATGTCTTTGCCGCGCCCGGGGCAAAATTAGCGCAAATTCAATAAAATCGATATAATCGATAAACTAATCGATAATCCCAGGTGCAAAGTAGCCTAAAACCTACGCCAGCCCTTAGGGGGGGTGTCACCCTATAACAAGGAAGATAAATATCTAGGACGAAAAAAGCGGACAATGTGGAAATTTAGGCCAGGGGCTTTTTTGAAGTACTCATCACAACACTGCGTATCGACAATGCGCTGAGAGTCGACGCGCAGTAACAGAAGTGTTTTCGGGGATTAGCGACCAAATCTTTTAATATAGTAGGATGGCGTTTGGACGTCAATTTTGGCGCCATTGTGGTGAACTCATCTACATTGCTCATCGAAACACGTGAACCCTCTCAGGGATAGGGAAACAGGCCGAAACAACAATTCTTCTCCCTCCATAATTTTCCGGGGTTTTCTGTTTTCCGGGCCCAAAACCGTAAAACGTAAACCGTAAAACGGAAGGCCAAAAATGCACTTGAAACGGAAAGCGTAAAACGGAAAACAGAAAATTCCGCACACCCCTGGCAGCGATGCCGTGATATTTATCGTGCCACCAAAATCTGGTTCATCTTCTCTCCACTGTATTCCCAGCCATTTACAGATCTCTGCGTCTACCGATCCCTATTTAAAAATGGGGAGAATGGCATTCTTTTCTGTTTTACCTTGTGTAATGTTGTAGATTAATTGCTTACCATTGGAGCAGAGAAAAAAAGCAGCCAGGTACTACAGGAAGCTCCAAATGTCCGCAGTCAAGAGGGCGTGGCCACGGCGCGGCTCCTTGATCAGACACAGGCGCTCTCTATGCTGCCTCTGGCTTCTCTGACTCTGCAGCCAACCAGTGGCAGCATGCCGAGCGCCTGTGTCTCTGTCTAAAGCCGCGTCGTTGCCACGTCCCTCTTGACTGCGAACATTTGGAGCTTCCTGTATTTTTATTGCAGACATCTATACATTTTGCTCTTGTCCGCTTGAGTGAGTAGAGTGAGATGATGAACTCTTTTTCTGCATTTCCTTGTTCATTAGCAAATTTTCTTACATTCATAGGTCCTATTTCTTTTGCTCTGCTTTTCATAGACGGTTCGTCCAATCTTACTAAGACATAGAAGCATATACGACATCACGGACCAAGGCATTGGTTAAGGAGTTTTTTGAAAGTGTGCCAATGGGGATTTGATGATTTCTGCAAAATTTCTCGAATTTTGGAACAGTTCTATGCACAAAAAAATAGCGCCTACAATTATGCCTGGCTCTCCTGAGCTGAAATTTTATGGTTCCTCCACGAGTGCTTGATGCTCTGAGTGAGAAGAGATTCTCAGGTAACATACCGCATTTTCCATAGATAATGTTATGAAGTAAAAGTAGGTCATTCACCTTCGTACGAAATGAGAGTGTTATCAGACCGAAATTTATATGCCTTTCATGGCTAGGAGGAATACTGTCATGAAAAAGCCAACGAAACGAATCATAAGTTTCCTAGTTGTTATGGACGTTTTGTGCTCCTTAAAATGTAGAGATTTCGGATTTTTCTACAGATAGTCTGCACTTGTTACTGTTTAACCCGTGTTCTGAGTGTGTTTTTTGCTGGTTTCAGAATGTTTGGTTCCTGGAGCCGGATCATTTGAGATTGCAGCTTATTGCATGTTGAAAAAGGAGATGGAATCCTTAAAAGGCCGGGCCAAGCTTGGTGCATTGGTAAGTCGATATACAAAAATTCCGCTCTGAAAGAGTAAAATACATGTTTTCAGGCATATGCTAATGCATTGCTAGTAATTCCAAAGACATTGGCTATTAATTCTGGATATGATGCACAAGAAACCATAGTGAAACTTGTAGAGGAGCGAGATTCAAGTGGAGATATACCTGTAGGAATCGACCTTGCTAGTGGCGAACCAGCGCAACCAGTGGTATGTTCTTTGTGCATGTGTGCACCCGCTGTAACATAGTATCTGCTCTTCTAACGCCGTGTGGGTTTCTTATTTGTCAAGAATTGACTCCTTTCTTTGAAAGTATATCGAATTTCTTCTCAAGTACAGATTATGAGGAATCATTTGGTATCCATCCAAGGATTTTGCTGCAACGAATGTCTATCCAGCGATAGTAGAAACTAGTAAACTTTTATCTCGGCTTGCTAGCCGAGATAAAGTTGTGATTAAATTTGTTATTTCTCAAATATGAAGTTGTTCCACTAGATTAAACAAATGTGAACCTTCAGGGAATCTGGGATAACGTTATCGTCAAAAAGAATAGCCTCGCTTCATCGTGCGTAATTGCCTGCAATCTCCTTCTCGTCGACGAGGTTATGCGTGCTGGCATGACCAACCTGAAGCTAAATCAGCAAGAATAGTCGGTGATTATTCTTGATATTCCTCGTCCGTTTTTGTTTTCTGAGCTGGCGATTGATGCTTTTTGAGTAATTATCTGTGTGAGAAATCCTTCGTTCCTCTAGTAAGTTCCAGCTACTGCGTGCAGGCAAAATACCGTTATCATCATCCCCTCACATTCACCAGTTTTAATTGTGCCACCATCTCAGTGCTTGTTGAATTGTTTTGTTATGTTTGGTAGTAATAAAACTTTTCTTCGCTTCTTAAGTTTTCTCTATCGTTGGTCGAATTCCAGCTAGGTTGTCGCGTATCGAGTGAAGAAACAGTACGTTAAAGGCATTGGATGCATGTTTAGTGGCATGAAGCGCTCTTTATTCCATGTAATTTAGCAGTTATGGCTGAACCACCTTCTTTGGAGGATATCTTAGCGAGGAAGAAAAAAGAGGAGGAAGAACAAGAGAAGGTGAGTCACAGCAACCGTGGTGTAGGGGCATGACAGTTACTATGGCAAACTCGTTTTTCAAACACTAACTTGTAGTGCTTCAGTTGCCACTACTAAATGCAACAAGTTCAGTTTTTTTTTGGGTGGGGGGGGGGGGGAGGGGGAGGGGAGGCGTGCACCGCGGTTAGTTCAGGGTTTTGTAGCGACTGGGCCTGGTTACCAATGAATTCTACAGCAAAACAAGCATTTGTGCGGAATGCTTGCATTTGGAATTGTGTGCTTTGCTGCCTTCATCGTCCACTTCACTTCGGGGTATCTTGTGCTGGTAGACTAAGACTCATGAATGCATAACCGTGCGAAATCAGGTTAGCGAGACAATTCCCACGTACTGCATCTCGCAATTTCATGTGCACTATAGGGTAACCAATTACGCTTATTACTTCTGGTTTGCTTGGATAACGTTTCAGGAATCTCACGCTGCTCTTCGGAAGTCACGAACAACTTGAACAACCAAAGGGGAAAGGGGATGCCCTTGGGCCTCAGTTCTATCAGACAACATTTGAAACAGGGCTGTGCGTTACTAACGTAACGAATTAACGAGTTAACGAATAACTCTAAAGATCCGTCAGAATTAATTTTTTTATTAATAGACCAAGTAGTATCTGTAATGCGTTCTTTTCTCGTTCTACATAACTTTCTCGTGATATGCAGCAATTTACGCTCGTAATCACGGCGATCGTAAACGTGTCCTGCAGTAAGGCACCCGAGGCACATCTGCTTTTATGAACATCTTATCATCTTAGCTTTCATGAACTAAAGCGATGGTTGTGGGTATGGCCGTACAATTGTTGAGGTTAGATATACTAGGGAGAACTCTCATAAGTCGGCAATTATTTCACGAATACCTTTCGCATAAGCCATCATTCTCTGTTGATCCCTTTGAGTATTGGAGGAGCGATATTAACATTCGAAATTTCCTCGTATCAAAATGTTGGCATTTAAATACCCTTCCGAACCGGCAAGTGGGTGCGAGCCTCTCTTTTCAACAGCAGGCTTGATTGTATGACATCAAAGTACTAGCTTGACTGTAGAAAACTTGGGAAAACAGCTTTTTTTGCACCATAACATATGTATTTGTGTTGGGATTATTGAGGTACCGTGCCTTCTCTTTTGAGTCTCTCACTTTTTTTATTAAGCCTGAGATCCTAAGAGTTCTCACCCTTTCCTATTGCCAAATATTAGTTTGGGCAATAAGCTCGTGTGGTCTAACTGAGTATTCAGTGTATTTTCACGAAGTGGACCACTTGAACTTAGGTTTCTCTGAAAGTTAGTATCCGCAGTACTTCTTCACATCTAATATTTATTTACTCATTTATTATCGGGCCAAACTTAGGACAAATTAAACACAACATGAAGTGAAAGAATCCGATAATCGTTATCATAGTATAGATATCACAGCATAGTTAACCTTACTAATGTACAAGCAATGCTTACAGAGGGGGAGGGGGGTGCGGATCATGGAAATAGCAGGATTACCTGACAGAGAAGGGCAGTGGCCGCCAACACTGCAAGCCTCTTAGGGGTACGTGTCTTGAAGGCTCCGGACTCAAGGGCTACAAGAAGATCTATGATAGGCTATCGGAATTATAATAGTTCAAATCCTCGTAAAAAAATGAGTTAAAAAAACCGCACGAACTTATTACCCAACCCAATATTTATTGCGAAAATTTTGAAGAAAATCCAACTCCTAACAAAAGGCATCTCTAATGTTTGTCTTTTTTTCGGTCTTCTGATCATTGCCTATGTTTCTTTTTCTGTGTGCATGGAAGAGAAATTATCATTTTCGAATGTTTCCATCTTGCTATATCATGCTTCCAGGGCTGGAAGTAGACAATGTTAGCAATTGCTTCAATTTTTTGTTGAATTTGCAGCTTATTTGCTTTGAGTATCAGTCAGGGAACTCGACTGCTTATTACGGCTGATGAAACACATCAGAACATTCACACTTCCGTCTTCCAACGATTAACGGATTCCAATAATCACGGTTCCCTTTGTTTTCATGGGGGAAGGGGTGCGATAGGTTGTACAGGCGGTTCAGAATTGAGTCGGTATTGGTGCATTTTTACGTAAGGAGATCAGAGGGGCATTTGGCAAGTCGCGCATGTTCAAGCTTGTTAGTCGCAGTGATTTTTAACTTATTAACATGTTAGAAAGGATCCCGGAAATAATGTGGGAGTACGTGGAACACATGACTCATCTCAGGTCCGTGAATGCACCAGTACCGACTCCTTCCCGAATGCCCTATATGCACCCCTTCCCACTAGGAGCTCGTTGAAAGTTCTGCAAGAAAGATGCGTTGATAAATCGTGAAAGTATGTGGTCAGTGCTAGTGTTTTCAAGTTATCTTTGTGGATAGGATTTTGAGAAAACTTATTTACCTATGCTGATTTTTCGGTGTGTTGGTGACGCTTGGTGGATTTCATATAGATACAATCTTAGTCATGGGATTCTGGTTTGGATAACAAACGTGTTTGGTTTGCTTTAGCAGGCTTTCCCTAGATTAGTTCTAGTCCATACCGAATTAGAATTTCAAGAATGTGCAGTCTTAATACTTTCGAAATAAATTGTGTGCAATTCGAGCAACTCGAATATGCATGTTTTATTCTGCTAGTTAAATGCTGTGGGACGGTTATATCGTGGGTATAACGTGAACTGCCGCGCATTGCATGCATTCTAATCACATGAAGTTATTTTTTAGAACAAGCACTATGTTGCAACGCTTCACTTCAAATAGAATAAAGTTCTTTTTATTGTTCACGCTGTCTGTGGTGTTTCAGCCAAAGTTCCTAACCAGAGAAGAGCGCGCAGCCCTTGCTCTTCAACGACGGGCAGAGCAGGTTGAGAGAATGAAAGAAAACCAGAGAAGGATCGAGGAAAGTCGGAAACAGTTTGAAGCGGAGGCAAAGAGATTCGGTAAGTGAGATATGTGACTGTAGACTAATGTGATCTGAGAGTTAGTTTAGATCGTGATCGGGACAGGGATCGAGACCATGATAGAAATCGCGACCGCAGTAGGGATAGACGAGATCGCAGTCGATCTAGAGATCGAAAGGAACGTGATAAACGTGAAAGAAGCAGGAGTAGGGAAAAGGATAGAGATCGGGACAGACGAGGTAGAAGCAGGAGTAGGGACAGAGAGCGGAGGGACCGCAGTAGAAGTAAAGAAAGGCGAGATCGCGACAGAGAAGCTCGTTCTTCTCGTGCAGACAAGGTGGGTGCACCAATATTTGCTCCCTGACAGCTGAAGAAGGAACCCAAAAAATTTCAAGGGAGATGATGAGACTTTCGATCTCAACAAGCTGCAGGAAGCGGTAAAGGTGCGTTATCTGGGTATGCAGAAAGAGAAGAAGAAAAGAGGTAGGCGCCTCCATGAAAGGAAGTTCGTCTTTGACTGGGACGCTTCCGAGGATACTTCACAGGATTATAACAAACTCTATCAGAAACGACACGAAGTGAGTTTCTGTTATTTCCATAGCTCAAAGTTTTCACTTTTGAATGTTTTCTTTAAGGTTCAATTTTTTGGGCGTGGTGCGATTGCTGGCATTGACGTGAATACTCAGAAGAAAAGCAATAATGTATTTTATCAAGCGATTATGGAGAAGAGACGGACAGAGGAAGAAAAACTCATGGAGAAAGCTCGGTAATGAAGTTTTGGGCAAGTTTGTATGCAGTTCTCTAAAAGAAGCACTGATATCCTATTCCATCATAGTGTTCTTGTTATTTCATGATCCTAAGTGTTTGAAAGCGGGATTTGAAATGCTCCGCTAAATTTTTGTGCGCATATTCACACAGAGTACGAAAGAGCTAACTTTTTCATTCTTTTTATATCAATTAAAAAACTTTATGTAGGCTGGAGAAGGAGAAAATGAAGGAGCGAAAGTCCGCACACGATGACCGGCACTGGAAGATGAAGCCATTGGATGAAATGACAGAGCGAGACTGGCGTATTTTCCGCGAAGATTTCAATATAACTATAAAGGTAAATTCTGCTTTGGACATTTTAAGCGACTTTATTCGGAATATTTCAGGGAGGTCGAGTTCCGAAACCAATCCGTTCTTGGGAAGAATGTGGTCTACCGGATGAGGTTTACCAAGCGATACAGAAGGTGAATTCACTGACTCCAAAACTTTTTTTTCTAAATTCTCCCAAACGCCGAAATTTTAGGTGGGTTATGTAGAACCAACTCCTATTCAACGACAAGCCATCACCATTGGACTGCAAAATCGTGACGTAATTGGTGTCGCAGAAACAGGTTCCGGTAAAACGGCTGCATTCTTGATTCCTCTGCTGGTTAGTTCTCTAAACTCTTATCTTTTATTGTTAATAAATGTTAGGGTAATACCTTTGGCATTACATTATATCTAAGAATTAATGCTCAGCTTATTCAAAAAGCGCGATCTCCTACTCCCTGCCAGAATATCGTGTCTTTAAATTAGTCCAAAGAAGCAGTCGTATCCAGCATTGCTGATAGGTTGGACTATGATGTATCAATCAAATCTAATGTAGGGGAGCATCTCTGAAGATATTTTTGAATGTTTCGATTTCGCGGAGGTATTTGAATTTCTCCGTTCACTTTTCGTGTCATGTATCAGGTTGGTGCGAAATTAATTGCCGTTTTGGGATATGCACAAATAAATTGTTCTCTTCCGTGGAATTCGAAAATTTTCAAGCAACTTGTGTGACCTTCTGAAAGGGTTTTTCCTCCTCTTTCAAATGCTTCTTGAATATTCTGGCCAGCTCTTTCCTGCTATTCTTTATAGAATCCCTAAAAAATGATGAGTCGAGGTGATTTTTGGGCAATCATGGTTAATGACCTCAAGCTCGATCACTCCGAATCGGAAACGTCCAGTAATCTTGCATTTGTTTTACCTTAGAGTCATCTTCCCAATGGACAGTGAGATAGGGGTTCGTGAAGTTTTCTTCCTACGATTTCAAACTTAAATACAACCATGGTCGTGGCCGCGAGATGTCGCCTGACGATCGGGCGTTGAGGGCAGCCGTGGAACTTTAACCGGATCTTATCATCTGGACGATGCGAGCAAGGATAGTCACTCACTATACTACAGCTTCAACACATCTGACTTCAATCAACACGGTAAGCAAAGTGCGGTTGTGAACACCACACGATCTGACAGGTGACCAGTGTCTCACAAGCTGTGACACCTTCTTTAACTTAATTTTTTATCCCAAAACTACTCACTTCTAAACCATGTAGTTACTGTGAACGAAGCTCAGTTTCTGTACAATAACAAGAAATGGAAATGAATATGGGCAGAGACGATCTCCCACTTCTAAGATTTCCTGAACCAGATCTTCTCTCCAGGGAGGTTGTGTCAGGAGTTTGGTGGTGCTGTAAGGGTGTAATCCGCTGAAGCATTCTCCATCCTAGTTAGTCGTTGACAGCAGAGTCCTACTATTGTAATTTCGAGCTGATGTCCGAAAATCTGCGGTAGATGTGGCTGGCAATGGTGAGAAGAACCAGGTTTTCTCCTGCACTAGGAGAGCGCTATGCCTCTCACTTGGAAACTCACCCGGCGAAAATTGGCATCGAGGTGCTCACTCATCCTCCTTTTTCCTCAGACCTTTCTCTTATCGAATATCACTTTTTCCGAGTCCCAGATGCAAATCTGCGACAGCAACCGCTGCTGATCTAGAGTATGCCAAAATCGCCTTTCAATAGTTTTTAGAATTCTGCGATATCAGTTTTCTTTGTAGAGGCATAGCGTCTTCACTATATTGTTAGGGAGGATTTAGCGAATTACAGGGTGGCTGAAAAGTATTGGCGCGCAAAAACGCTATATTCTCAGAAATTTACGCTGTCCCGCTTGATATTTTATATCAACAGAACAAACATACAACAAGTAACAACATCCAAAGGAATTGCTCGAAATGGCCTCCTTTTGCTTTTACACAAGCCTTCAAACGAGGGATTACCGAATCGATGGTGCGCCGCAGGTAGTTCTGGTCCAAATCGTCCCATATCTTTACAAGTTCTTGTTGTAATTTCTTCGAGGTGGTAATTTTCTTGACCTTCAACTTCTCTTCTAAGTAGCCCCAAACGGAGAAGTCCAGTGGATTGAGATCAGAACTGTTCGAAAGCCATTCATCCTTTGTTAGATATCCAGGCACATGAGCGTCGAGGAAGGCCACGGTTGACTTCGCTCCATGTGCAGGAGCCCAATCCTGCTGGAATATTCCAACCACGTTCCTTTGCTTCCATGGGGCCACAACCTTAGACAGGACCTCCTCCTGATACGTTTTGGCATCTATCTTCACGTTTTTGTCGATAAAAATCAACGGAGTCTCCTCAGTGGCGCTCACTCCTGCCCAAACCATTAATCCTTTCGGAAAAAGTGGTCGTGTGGCGACTTTTCTTTTCCTTCCGATTCTCTGAGTCGGACTGATCAGTTGCCGATCATTCTGACGGTTATGGGCCTTCTCGATGCTGAAAATTTTCTTGTCCGACCATAGCACGTCTTGGACGCGGCGCACCTTGAACAATTGAACCAACTTCTTGCATCGAGCCAGTCTGCTCTGCATGGCATCCTCTGTCAAATGCTGCCCCCGGTACAGCCGATAACTGCGAAGCCCCAGAGATTTTTTGACGATGTTCTGCACACTTTGCCGGGATATATTCAAACTTTTTGCCATGGAATTCAGGCTCACCGCGTCATTTCGTGTTATCCTCTTTTTAATTATGGCACGATTTCTACGAGTGTTGACAGAAGGAGGCCAACCTGGTTTTTTCTTGACATCAAGATTTCCTTCTGATTTCCACTGCTTCACGATTCTCTGGACCGTTCGAAGCAGCACTTTGAGACGATACGCAATCCATGACGTCTTCAATCCACTTGCTGCCAATTGAGCGATTGCCGACCGATGAGCACAATGCTTCATTACTAACAAGGAAGTACTTCTGCAGTACATTACAAGAAAGTACATGAAACGTGCTACAGCATGCATACAAAATTATCTCCCTATGCTTGACTTCCCCTGTAAAAAATCAGCGCCAAAAAACGCGCCAATACTTTTCAGCCACCCTCTATATGGGCATTAAACTATTAGGTGCGTGCAAAAGTTCCGGGGCAGTTGGTGGTATTTCACCGTTCAACGTCGTTTTGCTCCTTACGTTTGTGATATCCTGCAAAGGTTTTCATGTATGCTGATAGCCTAAAACACGTGCTACCTATATCAATTTTGGCTTCGGTCCATGTCAAAGCGTTGCTCTATTTTGGGTGTAAAACCAATGATATGAGCTGTGCAATAATTTGGTAAATTTCGCTTTATGAAATCAAATCTAGATGATCAATGAGAAAAGCGACCCATAGCATCAGTAATGCGTTTGTGAAGAGTATGTTCTCTAAAATGCCAGGTGCTTGAGGGTTCCTTGGAATTCTGAGCGGAGATGAGAACCTGGAGAATGCTTCACTAGTTGATCAGAGATTTGGTCATCGCAAAGGCGGCAGGAAAGAGCAGGTTGAACCAGACCTTGTGGAGACTATGCAAGACATCACGGGGAATTTAGTCAACAATGTCCCGTCACTAGAAGAAAATCGGTAAGAAGGGGAAGGTGAGTAGGTGGATTTTGCGTGAGTTGAGCGAAGAGCACCAACGTCCACACTGGCAAGTCTGCAGATATTCGACCTTCAGATTTTCCAACAATTCGTTTCATAGAAGAATTGCTATTGTTCATAGAGAATGGGTCAGATACGACAATGGGAGAGGGTCATCGCAAAGTCCGGGCTCCTGCCACCCACCTAAAAAATAGCCGATTCATTACCACCTTCTTTAAAAAATTTTTTGACCTCTTATGGTCAGCAACGTGATTCATCTGCAATGAATTTTTTTCTAATGAATATACAATAATCGTCCTATAGTAATGTCATTTCCCTAAAGTAATCACGGGAGAATTCTTGAGCATAGGGCCGACACAGGCGGAAATATGTGGTCTGACCCAGCTGTGGGTTGACGCAGACCAGCATGTTGCAGTGTCAACCGTATAAAGAATTGGCCATTCGTGCCTCGAAACTCTAGCCTAACCTATATTAGTCCTTATGCCTGCCTCTTACAGGCTACCCCTATTTCAACCTTCTATGACTTTGCCTGCGCTGTAAAACTTTTAATGAACAGACCCTACTGGAAAACGACGTGCACCACTATTACAGGTGTGGGCCTGTCAAATTTTTAAATTCTGGAAAAATCTTCTGTGCCATATTGGCAGCATTACGCAGATTCCAACACTTTTGTCTTGAACAAAATTGCTCACTTTGAGAGAAGTTATAGCGTTTTAAAAAATTAGGTGCGACTGCCCCGGAACTTTTGCACGCACCTAATAGTAAAGAATGTTGTGTTCTAGCCGAGTTATAACACTTTGAGCTGAAGTGTTCGTTTCGGCAATTAATTTCGCACCAACCTGATAGTTTCTTCAAAAGATGAGTATTTTCATTTCGTGGAAGTAGTGAGTTTTAGTTCACTAGTTTATGTTGACGTCAGTTTGCCCATTTTTTTTTCAAATATGTAGGCGTATTTCGATACAGGAATAGTTTCCGGTGTGCTCCTTTCGAAATTAGACTTTTCGGCAGCGAATTGTCGACCTTCCTGACCTCAGGTGTTGTTGAAGTGGTTCTCGTCGAGATGAATGCGTGCGCCTATTTCTTAACTATGTTGCAAGAAGAATTTCAGCAGTTTGCTTCCACTCTGATCTTTGGAGGGCTCTGTAGAAGAGATATGATTATGATGACGGTCATGTTCTTATCTTCTCATGTACAGTCTGTGCTACATTCATTAGTGGTTGAGAAAGTTCCGTTGTTTGTTTGCGCCTCATGATTGTTACCTTTGTTACAAATGCTTCCGTGAACCTCTAGTTTGCAGGTGTGGATAACTGGCTTACCAAAGTTGGAGCGTCAAGAACACTATGACCAGGGTCCATACGCCGTAATTTTAGCGCCAACCAGAGAGCTGGCACAACAGGTTGTTTCCCGCATGGCATTTTTCTAAATCTGCACTGAAAAGTTTACATTTCAGATTGAGGAGGAAACCAACAAGTTTGGAGAGCTGCTTAAGATTCGCACAGTTTCTGTCATTGGGGGTGCTTCACGTGAAGATCAGGGAATGAAACTTCGTATGGGAGTAGAGGTAGGGTCAAAACAGTGATCGGTTGAAAACGGTTCTCATTGAGGTATCCTGTGTATTCATTCATCGACTCCTATAATGTTTACCTGTTTCAGGTCGTAATAGCTACTCCCGGACGTCTTCTGGATGTGTTGGAAAATCGTTATCTTTTGCTCAATCAGTGCTCATACGTAATTCTTGACGAGGCTGATCGTATGCTTGATATGGGATTTGAACCTGAAGTACAGAAGGTTCGTAGATTTTTTGTAATCTTCTAGCGTTGCAATAGTTGAGGTGAAGAGGTTCACCGTTAATTGCGCGTTCAATCTGTTCCTTCATTTTTCTGGGGAAGTTGCGTTCCATTTCGTAGCATATGTACGCTGTTGTCATATTTGATCGTTTTTAAAGTTCAGGTTTTAAGCTATCTACCAGTGTCAAATCAGAAACCAGATACCGACGATATTGAACATGAGGAAGCTCTGATGAACAACTTCGCTACAAGAGAGAAATATCGTCAAGTTCGTTTTCTTTCCTTTTTTGAATTTCTCGCTCCTCATCTTGTTTTCTTTACTGTTGACATGCAACTTCTGCTGTTCACTGCACAGCCCTCCCTGACTTTGTTTCAGTGCTTTGTCTGTCTCGCGCCGCTTCGTACCTAGTGATTAAAAAGATGTGCGATGCACTTTTCAGTCTCTATGGATCACGACGTGATGAAAACTGTCGCTGCCTCCGTGGTCAATGTGCAGTGAAGCTTGTTCTTTATGCCTGGGCTTGAGTTAACCCAACTCTATCATGCGCATCAGACCTGGTGAAGACTTTGCACGGGTTTTGTGAGCAGCGGCGCCTCAATTATTCCAGAAAGTGAATCATCCGATCTATATGGCGATCTCAAATTATTCTATGTATCTAATTATAACTTCCTTGTTCATGCATTTGCTATGCGCACTAAAAGGTTAGGGTATCATAAACTCTTCATTTCGAAGAAATTCGTGTAAGTACACCCCAGAAGATGTCTGTACCCATTTCGCCACAGCTTCTCAAGGAAAATTACACACGTCAATTGATTCGGCATGCCAGAAAACCGAAGTGTGGTTTATTTCACTTTTGATGATGGTAAATGCCGGATAGATTTGGCACCTCACCCTTCATAAGTCTTCGCAATCTATGAAAAAATGCAAATAAATCTTATCTTCAAGGGATAAAATGGGCTCAATGTTTTGACGAGAACTATGAACCGTCCGTAACGTAAATCTGCGTTTCAGCATGGATCAAACCTTTTCGTCGCAAGGCTAGCGCAGTTGAAAGACTTCCATGCTGTAGGCCAGTGAAATCAGAAGATTATCGGCGGAGAGGGGGTTGTTCGGCTTCCATTCACAAAATGCATAACATGGTGACTCCTAGAATCAGAAGAAGAAATTTGGTATGCCAGTGAAGATATCGCATCGAAGACGGCGTCGCATACCCTACCTGGTTCCCAAGTCCATGATGTGTATTAACGGTGTCCGAGCCGTTGTGTCGGCTCCCTCAGCATAAGGGTTTGAACGGCATTCAACCGCAGTATCAGCATTGTACGTTGTTGTCTTTGTCTCATACCTAAGGTTATCTGATTTCAAAAAGCCTACTGCTCCATTTTACCGGAGCGAATGTGGTGATCCTCATCTCCAAATAACTAGTTTGTTCTGGTCCTTTTGAAGGCTCGTGTCATGTTTAGAAGATTGTAATGAACGCACGCAGCTAGGAGGACATAGAAGAAGAGCAGGCCCTCCTCAGAAAAGACACATTTGGAGGTGCGCTACTAAAGCTACTAAAGTTGGCGACGGTTTCTACCTTAACGGCATCCTCGATACTATTTCTATTCGTACAATTTGAATTTCCTGAACCAGAAGAGCACCTTTAGTGTTCAACCCTTACATTTTATTGCAGCGCATAGGAGAAGAAACTTTCCTTCCCATAAAAAAAAACGACGTGACCTATGTCCGTCGCTCAACAATGGAATACTTTGAGAATCTCTAGCTTACAAGTCTTTGCCTTTTGACCTTAGTAATACAGAACATCTCTGGGGCATCCCAGTAGGTGACATTTGTGGCTGGCATAGAACAAGTTCTGGCCTCGAAAAAGCTATTGCCTGTACTAAGAACGCTTTTGATAGCTGAAAGCGTTGGATAAACCTATGCCAACCCACGTTTTTTGAGATATCTGGAAATTATGAAGGCCTATCAACTATTACTCTGCTGTTACAAAGAAGTTCCCGCTGTTAATTACCGGTGTTTGAAAGTGCTTTCATTCTTATGAAACGGTGTATGTGGAGGAAGTGCCGAATCTACTCATTTTTTAAATAACTTCAGGAAAAATGACGGAAACTAAGGTTTTTGGGCACGCTTATTTGATTGACGTTCGTGCTTTTTCCAACAAGTTACGTGGAACTGTGGGCCACTTAACTTTTCTGGGGTGTGTCTATACTTATGCACTGTATAACTAAACTAAAATATGAGCTCTTTGGAGTATCAATGAGATCATACCTAAGCGTGAAAACTTAACAGTTGGAAATATGAAACTAATTTTTTTTCTTGCCGCCCTTGCGTTTCGCACATGAGTTGGGTAATTTTTTCGTACTAGGAGGAAAATTTTCTCGATTTGTGGGCTTATACTTAAGTAAAGAGAAACTATATTTGAAGCTCTAGCTAGTCGCAGCCTTTTTTTTTCTGGTCGAGACCCTGCTTCTTCCTCTATGGCCTACCCCTCCTTCTCGTTCATTCCTAGCACCAGCAGCTGCTAGCTACAATGTAGCGGATGTAGTCGATGAATACGATTTCAGTCCGTGAACGAAATGGAAAACATGCTCTCAACCCTGGGAATTTGGAAGAAAAAAATTGATGAACTGACTTAGGAAGGAGTCATTCAATTACTCTCTGTTTGAATGCCTGTGATGACAAGCTAATCTGTTCTCTTGCTGTGTCGGTTAAAATCTCTTCTTATTGTGCATATTGACGTCATTTTGCTTGACTATTGCACAGAATTTGATACGGCGTGCGACCGTGCGACCTATCTTATTCCTTCTATTTGCCATTGAATTTGCTTTGGTTGACATGAGGAAAGCAATCGTTGCTATAATTAGTAGAAGAAATCCGCTTTAGACCGTCATGTTCACAGCAACTATGTCACCCGCGATTGAGCGGTTGGCTCGAGCATATTTAAGGCGTCCGGCAGTGGTACACATTGGTTCGGCTGGTCGTCCTACAGAAAGGGTTGAACAGGTAAGTAGCCAATACGCTGAACTTCTCACAGTGACAAGAAGACAAGATATTTCATTGCAATTCCTATAAAATATTTGTTTTCTTTTTAGATCGTGTACATGTTGTCGGAAGACAAGAAGAAGAAGAAATTGGTGGAAGTGTTAGAGCAACACTTTGAGCCACCAATTATCATTTTTGTCAACCAAAAGAAGGTGATTTTTCAGCAGCAGCACTTCTCTATCCATCATGGTAGTGTTGACGTGGCAATGCACATCATTTTTAGGGTGCGGATCTTCTTGCTAAGGGTCTAAGTAAATTGAATTTCAATCCTGTCGTACTTCACGGAGGTAAAGGCCAAGAGACGAGAGAGTATGCTCTTCAAGCGCTCAAGGACAAGACGAAGGATATCCTTGTTGCAACAGATGTGGCTGGAAGAGGTGATCACTTGTTGGATCATTTCTTACATACACAAATGGGAAACAGGAAATTTCTGCGTATGCTTGTGTGCACGCCGTCCTATAGATTGTGGATTTGCTCCGGGAACTGAAGTAACAGCTCGATTCATTGGAAACTACTACATGAAACGTTTGGCTGTTGGTGATGTGATACCTGTGACAAAGTTGCCGTCTCTCTGATGAGTGAAAATATTGCTCTTGTGATTTTTTGCCTGATGGGATTCCCTCGTAGAGAACTGAGAAGGAAACCAAAATTGGGAGCTTTAACATCAATGTTGGATGTTAAATGTGCTAGCCTGTTTAGTTAAGTGGTACCCTATAAAATTCTAAAATAAAATAATATAAAAAAATAATATAAAAAAAGTCTTTACATTAAACTTCTTCCTAACACAGCCCTGCGTATGATGGTGCATATTGCACGCAATTGCACACAGTAGTCTGCCTACTTCAACTTTTTGTTAAAGTCCACAGCAAGAATGAGCGGATTATTCGTATCCAGTTACCCGTTTAGCCGTTATTCATAGCTTTTGGCCTATCAGTTGACAAGATCGTTATCCGGGCTTTAAGCACTGTACAACGGTTCGAATAAGGCAGAATTGGGTTGCTTTCAACTCGAAGTTTTCTCCGGAAGACGTCTATAGGAAAACATTTGTGCTGCATATTTTATATTGCGCCCCCTCCGTCAAATTTCCTCAGTGTTTTAGATTATTGGGCTTAATGTATGTAGGAGAAGGTAGTTGAGACGGTTTGCTTTTGGCCAGAAAGAAAAATTCCTGTTCATTTTCTGGGTTGTATTTGTGGCAATGTTCTCTACCATGAATACTTATCCGTAATCAGTTATCCAGTCGCTTTTGCCCCCCCCCCCGTCATCCGGGTCGTCATTCGGTTCTTGAAGATCGCTTATCCGCTGACCCTGTTCCAGTAGTGGGGCATGGGATTTGAGCCCTGACAAATACCTTCTTTAGATATGGCCATTGCTTTTAGATCCTAGTTATTATTTAGATGCAGAATTCAAGTAATGCTTTTTCTTTAGTCGCATTGCTTACTAAAGGGGAAAAAGTGAGCAGAGTTTCTGTATTTCATGCTTTTGGTCAGGAGCCTATAGCTGTCTTTTTTCTATGCACTCATAATTAGTTTGGTCATACATTAGCCGTATTCCGAAGATGAACCACGTGAAAAAGAAGCATTGCTCATCGGTGAGCTGTGAGGTCATTAATTTCAACATTTTTAATGGTCACATCGTTAGGCAACCTTGTTGATAATCTCACAAGTAGGTAACTTCCTAGATTATTGCCTCGGTCACCCCAAGGAACCTGAGCAAGAGCCTTTCTTTCCAGGCATCTACAAGTCAGCTTTACCTCTTCCTACCTCAACTCAAGATTCCAAATCACCAATGAAGTGTGACAGAAAACACGCTAGAGCGAAGGATACGATTGAATTTTTTGAAATGAAAGCTCTCCCCTGTTGGAAACGTGCGATATGAAGCCACTGCTTCCGGCCTTATCCGCACCGTTATCCGGCGCCGAAAGTCCGGATAACGGTGCGGATAACGGATAGGCCAAAACGCACGGATAACGGCTAAACGGATAACCGGATACGGATAATCCGCTCATCCCTGATACACATATTTGCGGTTGATTTTCCACGAAGATCGGTCAACACTGGCGTGCTTACATCGTCCATGAAGATACTGGTCGGCCGTCGCGAACAGCTACCATAACGCAAATGCGTGCGTATGACTTGCGTCTGAAGTGCGTCAGGGCTGCGACTGAGCCTATACTTCATCATACAGGCGCAAGCGTGTCGAACGCACGCATCTAGTGTCATCGCATCGCATCTCATCATCTTCTTATTTTGACGCAATAACCTTGTTTGAGAATTGTGCAACGAAATGGAACAATGTTATGCCATTATTGGAAGCATCTGCTGGAAGAGCGATATGATGATCCCTTGTGCTAAAAGATTGGAGACCACGGATGTATCCGAATAAAAAAAGGTTTTGTCGCATGGCCCTACCAGAAGTAGTAGGCCATGCTTGGCCCAGTGAGCACCGATTTCGAATTGCGCCCGCTGCTCCCGGAATACGAGGCCATCGCATATGGCCCAGTTGGCCACGCATGGTCCTGTGCCAAACCGTGCCGGAATACGATTGCATGAGTCTAAATACCTAATTACCTGACAGATGTGGTGGAGATCAATCCTATCCTATATAGAAGAATCGTTTCGCCGTTTCTATGTTAGAGCACGCAGTGGTCTTGAGCGGATTGCACAAATTGCACAAACCTTTACCGTACACTTGGCATAGAGCGCATCAGCGCCCATCAGCTGTTCTACCTTCACTCGTCGATGAGTTTATTGGATGCTTTAGATTTGGCAGACGGCAGCGAGCGAGCGGGGGTAGATATGGTGGCTCACGGGTGGGAGTACCTGCGCTGGCGGGGGTTTTCACGGGGTCGGGGGTTTATATCAAGGATTTTGATGGGACCTTCGCAGATAGACGAGGAGAGGGAAGGCATGACGAATCTAGGTAAGAATTTTCACGTTACGAACGGATTACGACGAGAGGCGGGGTGGGGTTGACATCTCGGATTTTGACGGGACCTTCAAATTTTGGACCGGGTACTTTGGAGGACATGGCTACGTGGGTGAAGGAAGGGTGAAGGAGTTTCACCACTCGAAAGCCCACGTTGACAGCATGCCGTCCCGTCGGAGCTGGCAAGTCCGGTGCATCTATCGATTTTTTCCGGCGATTATTGATCTTTTGGTGTTTTGCGATTGGCGGTGAGAACACCCTTATCCAACAACATCGCTGTTGTGCAGTCTGCCTAAAAATGGGCAGCTTTGGTTTTTATTGGGTTGGTCCGAAAGTTTTGCACCTAATTTCATACTTTTAAAAAAAGTTAAGTTCATTATGAGTAGATTTCAATCAACGAAATAATCACCTCCATGATCCACGAGATATGGCCAACGCTTCACTAGAGCATCGGTTTCAGAAGTCAAGAACCCTGACAACTGCGAGTCTAAGAAGCTTTTAATCTCACATTTCGGTTTGGTCCAATCACCGAATTTCTTTTCTCGTAGATGCAGCCTCAGGGCTCCGAGCAAGTGGTATTCAGACCAGGATAAGTCAATAGAATAAGAAGAGTGTGGTTGATCCTCCCAACCTAATTCGGCAATTTTTTGGCAAATAAGCTTTGCCACGTGAGGTTGGGCGTTGTCATGAAGTGGAACAACATGGTCAATTTTTCCACGCTCCAGGTGAGTTGCGTCTGCCGATTTTCTGTAGTTGCGAACAGTAGACTTAGGCAGTCACGGTGGCCCAGGTGTCAGCAGATCTCGTTACAGGATTCCCTCGGAATCCCATCAACAACACAGAAAAACCTTCTTTCGTGCACTTCTCCTTTAGGGTGTTTTGGAGATGATTCGCTGCGCGCAAGTCAACTTTCCTCTCGTGTATGGGTAACATACAGACCTTACTCTCATCTCCAGTAATGAGCTGGCGGAGAAAGTTCCTCCGGTGTGGACGCAGCAGCAAAGACTGGCACACTCAATCCTGCGAGGCACTCAGTTTATGGGGGACCCAACCCGTCATCAATTTTCTTTAACCCATCGCTTCAAGATGTCTGGCGATTATTGTACGGCTGCAGCCAGTTCTATCCTACAGTTCACATGTAGTGGCATTTTGATTCAAAGTCTATGGAATTCTAGATCCTAAAAAAATATCTCGGTGCAAAACTTTCGGACCAATCTAATATAAAATTTAGCAAAGTGTAGCGGGCGGGAGGTGAGCGGGAATATAAAGTACTGGACTGCTATATGACTAGCGCCCTTGTGCCACCAGAGGTGTTTCGTGAGTGGAACAGGATAGCAGCATCCGCGATTCTCCATTGAACTGTGTGGTTTTCGTTGCGATCCTTCGGAGAATTCGGTGAGTCACACGAGAAAATGTGGGGGAAAACTCGAAAATTGCAGATATCCTTAGCGTGCGAAATTCTCTTCACTCTTCCTTCCTACATTCTGATAGCCTACTACTCTTATTCTCCTACCCTATCATTCTATGACATTACGTCGTCCTACTCCTCTGCTTCTTCTTCGATGAAGAAAAGCCCGTTGATCTTGACAGTCTTTTAGAAGTTCCCGTTGTGTGCCGTGCCGCGACCTGCATAATTCAGAGAAAAAAGTTGCACCCTTGCACTATCTATGTCATCTTCCGAAAGATCCCCTTTCTCAAGCAAAAGCTTAGAAAAAATGTTGTACACTCGCCCCCATGTCTCGGAGAAACTGATCTTGCTCACAACATCTATCTCTCCACCCCCCATTGTTCTCCTTCTCTACGTTTACGTAAAGATTTGAAGGGAGGGCCCAACTCATCCTCGTGGTTGAGCTAATAGCAGATTCTCCATCTCTTCAACAGGCTGATTTCAGCGGTCTACATATGTTCCCGCAGAAGGGCCTTCAATCTGTCTTCCGGAAAGGAGTTCGGCCAACGCTGCAGCCCTGGACCTTGCTGGCGCATTCTGAACGCAGCCTTAGATATGGGCCTTAGTAAAATGTCATGGCGGTGACATGAACTCCAAAAAGTAAAATGTCATGGCGGTGACATGAACTCCAAAACTCATCACCAGGCTTTAGGAGGTGATTGTATGCCAGCTCACCTCCATATGGTATAGGATAGCAGATCATTGCCACCCACGCCACTGCTCGAGCACGAATGTGGAAATGAGGAGATCATCGTCATTCTGGGAGCTGATTGCCCTCTCATGCTGTTAAAATAGTGCGAGAAGCGAGTAGACGCAAAATTAGCTACCTCGACCGTCTCACTCTGCTTCTGCTAGCTTCTCCCACTATTTTCACAGCATGAGAGGGCGATCAGCTCCTAAGAGGGCGATGATCTCCCCCCTTGCCAAATACGTACTCTAGCAGTGACGTGGCTGGCAATGATCTGCTATCCTATACTTCGTGGATTTAAGCTGGCATACGATCATCGCCTAAAGCGTGGTGCTGAGGTTTGGAGTTCATCCCACCGCCACGACACTTTACTATAGGCCCATGTCTAAGGCTGCGTCCAGACTGCGCCAGCAAGGTCCAGAGTACGCCACGGCAGGCACACATCGCATGCGTATTGATTGGAGCCAGCGGCATGCCGCCAGCTACATCAGCGGCCGCTGGAATCCGGGGCCGCGCCAGCGCGCGTCCACACTAATTACGCTTGTCCAGAGTACGCCAGATCATGCTGCCGGCTACATCGGCGCACGCCGCCAACGTCGCTCATGCCGCTGTGACCCCAGCCGCTCGTGTAGTCCACTTGGATGAACTTCATTAACGGCACACGCTAGCATCTTCAATCTTATTTTAGAGGATTTACTTCATATTGAGAAGCATATTGCATACATTGAAATATTTTTACATTTGCTTGGATATAGCAACCATAAAGCTGCAATTTCTTGCTTCCTACGACTAGTAGAGAACACTACGTATTTGATAAATACGTCTCTGGCGCGCGCACAGAATTCGAGAAACTGGAGCGATGAAATCGCTTACCAGCAAAATCACAGAAATTTAAGTTTTGGAAGCGGATTATGGCCGATTTTGGCAGCGCAGGAAATGAGTCATCTCGAGCGTACTTCTAGCGAAGCATCTACGACGTTTTGGAACAAATCAAATGATAACTACAGATTATGCATAGTGTACTGCTTTGAATTAGCAAACGGAATCGTCTAACAAGAATTGCAGAAAAAAAAAACTTAAGAAAGTGTTTATATGCACTTCTCTAGAACCTTTCAGCCGGAGCTCTACAGTGGAATCGGTAGTGGCCTCTACAATGAATCCGAGAATGGTGTATCGAACCAAGTTGTTCGTGATGTTAATGGAAAAACACGCGAAGAACGGAAAATTGAAAATGACGTCTCCGTGAACTTTCGGGTATTTTGCTCTAGAGATCCACGAACATATATACCGTTATCTATCGTTGTTACATGACAGCTAAGGGGAATCGCAGACTATTGAGAAAAAAAAACGACACAACTTTTTCACCCATCTAAAACTCAATATATACCTTTCCTCATAATATTTACAAAAAAGAAACAAAACATCACTTTCCGAGCAGCTCAAGCTATTATTCCAACATTTTGCGACACGATATCGTTCTAGCGCGCACCAATTACCTGGCTGCATGAGGTTGCCGTTGCCGTCGGTGTAGCCCACACAGCAGCAGGCCGCTGCTTTTGTCCTCACTTCGCTGGCATACTCTGGACGCAGCCTAAGCAGGGTCACTAAAATGTTGCACACAGATTGAAGCTCGGAAAATTTCCGCACAGGGCCACTAGTTAGCGGTAATAAGCGACTGTAGTTGAAAGATATAATTCCACCTCATCATATTCACGTTTGCGTTTCCGAGCATTGCAATGGCTGATGATTTCTTCTTTATTGTGGTTGTATTATTTTTGCTGTTTTCAGCTTTTTTATGAGGGATGAAAATTCTGTCCTTTGAGGTGTGAACACCAGATTTTGCTAAAATCGTCGGACATCATGCCAAATGTTGAAGGATAGTTGAACGATTGTGTATTATCGACGTCGATATTGATTTTTGAAACAAAATTTAGATGGTTCTGAGTCATTTTTGTGGTCATGTATAGCATAGTGGCAAGAGGCATCGCTGCCGCACGCAAGCTACAATGGCTCGATCTCCGTGCCAGGCCATCCAAGCCTTCTGTCCAAATGAGATTAGTATCAAGATAGTCCAGGAAGGATGAAGCGCTGATTTGGTGCCTCCCCTAGTCAGTCTCGAAAGCACTTACGCGTTCTAATGGCTCTGCGATTCCAAGGTGAATGCGTGGCTAACCCCGAAAGCGGATTGACTAACACCAACCACTCTATTCTTTATCTAGTTATGAGCTAGTTTGAGCCCATGTGAGCCCGCATTGAAGACGAATTTACACCAGACTTGTGTGTGCCTTTGGAATTGCGCAGTGCATTTCGGATCATCCGTTTGGATTAAGGTGTGGTAGGGAATAAACAAATCTCATGCAGTCACTATGTATCAGCAAGATGCTTTTAATGTGATTATGCGGCTTAAATCAGCTAGGAAGCTCCATTTTGACATAGTTCACATACGATGCAATGATTATAAGCGCTCTAGGGAAACACCTGTATGTGTACTGTATCCGACAACCACCTTGACCTGTCTTGTAGAGGAAATTAGTTGCTCTATTTAATATCGTGTTAGCTAGGACTTCACCTCTTACAGCATATCTAACTAATCAATGGCTGTTATAGAAACTAATCATGCACATTCTTATTCGTTCAGGTATCGACATAAAGGATGTCTCTCTGGTATTGAATTACGACATGGCGAAGTCAATCGAGGACTACACCCATCGCATAGGGCGAACGGGTGAGTATAATATCGCAATGCCCCTAGTCTACTATTGTTGTTTTAGGGATTTTCATTTGAATTCCCAGTTTTCAAGAACTACACTCGAGGTGCTGCATTTTTATCATTTCTGGATTAGTTATTGTCCTGCCTGTAAACACCTTGGAGTCTCTGGAATGCAGCCGTAACGCTCATCTTTGCTGCTGTTCTAATGTGACTTTTCTAGAAATAAGGGTTGCGTTAGTGAGTGCGTGGTATTGCAGCGTAGTATCAAGCCTCACCATTACTTGGATAAGAGAATTTTTGCGAAGACATTGCATCATATCTATGAGTTTTCGTACTAGATTGTTGGAACAGTTCTCGCCGTTTCCGAAGATGTAACTTCTTTAACTCCACAATGCTTGCCTTGCATGTATACAGCGGACGGCAGTGGCGGTGGCACATCCGTGGCCTCGTGAAGGACGCAGCGCGACTGCGCCGTGCGCGCCGGGATCGGTGTCGCCTGCCGAATGCTATTTCTAGGCACTTTTCTTCCCGACAGGTCAAAACGCTTAGAATTGGGTAGAAAAGCTGCTAGAAATAGCATAACAGCAGCAGAAAACGGCGCGGCGCGATTGCGCAACGTCATTCTTTAGGACGCGGATGGGCCAACGCCATTGACGTTCACTGTATATAAGGGGGTCTGACATGTGCAAGTTTATTAGTACCACTACATATGAACTCCTGCACAAACCCTTCCAGGAAAATGGCTTTTTCAAAACGCTACACTCGCGTCATTTTCGTATACGACTTCAAATCTGACGAATCAGCAGTCGCGTCCAGGTCTTCACCTTCTGAGGGTTATTGTCAGTGCTTGGTTTAACTGCAAAGGCATTATTCGCTACGAGCTACCCTGCCGCCCTGCGCTGTCAGCAGCAGAACAAATTGGGCGCAGAAACAGCAGAGAAGCGTCAGAATCACTCCATCCGATTCGTGCACGGCTATGCTCGTCATCACACTGCGAGAATGACTCAACAGAGGCTACTCCAATTAAACTTCGATGATGAAGGTGAATTGGATCGCTAGTTGAGCAACTTTTTCGAGTCAATGCCACGACAGCTCCACTCCGAAGGCATCGAAGGGTTTCCTGAAAATTGGCAAAGAGTGATAGCACGTAATGGTGATTTATTATTTTCCTGATGTGTTTTCCTTTTCCCTGAAAATCAATGTAATGCTTCAAAAACCGCGAGAACTTTCCCGACAACCTAGTATAATCATTACATTCTTGAAGGTACCGAGCAATTCATCCGTGGTAGAGCGCTCGTATTCGAAATCATCAGACACTCTTAATTGATATCGTCATATCCAGAAATACCATGCAGCCGTCTGTAGCGAGGGTAATTACAGGAGCTGTACTGTCGTTTCCCTTCAGTGCGCATCCGTTTCACAATTCTTCTACGAATTTACGAGATTCGCTGTGGACGTTTTTCTAAATCTTTGCCGATATGTTTTGTTATGTAAGGCTCATTACCGTCAGGTTTCATGGCGAAATGGTGGCACAGAAGTGATCATATCCTCTTGTACCTGTTACTTGGGAATTTTTTAGTCCCAACACCGTCGCGGCTGTTAGGAATCCACACATTTCCGTCCACTGGAAATTGTGCATTATCGCCACGATTCTATTCTAATGAAAAGCGGGAGGAACAAGATTGAAGGAAATTGGCTTTTGCCCATCCTTGGGAAAAGCTAAAGTAACAGTGAATTTGTGAGAGTATCAACCTAATGAATTCAGGGATTCGAGGCAGAGTACTCCATAATCGCTGGTTGTTACTGCTAGTAGCCCTCTGTGCTACTGCATTTTCGATGAGTAGAGTAAATATTTGCTATTTGAATGCTTCAACTTTACACATATATTATTTTGTTGGCATTAATATTCTATTGTTATACACCGAATCGACTTCGAAGGATAACTTTCTAAAAGTGCGTCATGGTGCAAAATGGAGATTATGGCAATAATTTGCACGTGGAACGACATCACCTCCTCCACTTCTTCAGCAATGTTTCAGTGAATTCTGTAAAAAAAAAAAAAAAACTGATTGCCTTACGAAACGGCACTACAGTCTGTTTCGAAAACGACGATAGTTGAGTAGTTGCGATTATAATTTGCATTTCGCGCATACATCTCTGAATACGGCACTATTTCTCGCGTTCGCTTCTTCTCTAATATCTTCACAACTATGTTCCCGGTGAAGCACACTCTAGGGAATAGATTAGGTCTCACTTCCGATCAGCGTGCGAAGTGCGCTTTCATTCTCTTGGAAGGGTAAATTCGGGAACCTTTCTTAGTCGAAGAATAGTTGTAGCAGATACGTTCTACAGGTGGGCGTAATGCCTATTATGTGTCAACAAGGGAGATAATCGCAGTCATACTGAACCACCATTTGCCTGTGTAAAATGTGCTTAGTCCTCTGTAGCGTGGGCCAATAGTTAGGCTGACGCAAGCGCACCCAAGTGTATTTCAAAGAAATTGGTTGAAATGTCATTATAGTTTCGCTCGTTCCCAGAAACGAGCTCAACCGACCATTTGCTCGCAAGAGTCCTCCACCGACTGCAGTGCGAGCCATGAGATGGTATAAGATGCTACAGGGTGCGCACGAATTATTGGCGCGTGGCTTTTTGAGCCTCAATCAGGTAGGATTGAGCAAATTCGTAAGTCATCTTGTAATTGTTCTTATTTGAGCCATCTCTATCGTTGGCAGCAGCTGGTATTCCAAATGACACCTTCCTATGCCTACACAGGCTTCGGGAAATCTCCTGGTCAAATCGGTGGTGACACAGAGTCGGTTACAGCACGCTTCCTTCCAAGATCTTTGGAGAAGGCTTCAGAAGACTCCGACCATCCATGCATGATATGTCACGACTAAATCTTAGCTTCTACGCAGTCATCGTGGATCGGACCACCAAATGATTACCATGGTCGAACAGCCTTTCTATCTAACCGGCCATTTTCGCTACTTTTTACGAAGGGCTGAGAATTAGTAGTAATAGCAAATATAGTAAATGTTTTGAAACCCTGGAAGACTCCCGATTCTACAGGTAAAAAGTGGCTTTTGCAAACTCGCCCAGCCTCAGTTTACGAGGCGAAATTCATTCAAAAGTAGTTTCACTGGTGATTTCCTTGAATTTTGGCTCGCAGGAATTGTCTACGTGACTCACTTCATTTCCATTCCTATGAGCTCCACTTTAGATATGTTAGTGGGTAAAGTCTGTACTACTAAATAGATAGAAACAGAGTGGTTGAAATTCGTCCCTGAGGAATCCTGAAAAAATCTTGTGAAATAATACCTGTGTGCCAAGGTCGGTCTGAACTGAAAGCTTCCCTAAGTCTTTACAGACCAGGAACGAGGTCACTCGGCAAACTTGCTGTAGCTTACGGTAGGAGTTGCTGCAACAAACATACGGCGTGGCCTTTGAATTCACTCAACTTCCCCTGAGTGGGGCTCAAAAAACCACGCGCCAGTAATTTGTGCACACCCTGTAGTTAATTTTGTTGACGCTGACATGGTTTTTTAGCGATCCAGTAGACTGGGAGTGTAAGGGATGTTAAGAAATAATAGCGGAAGTCAGAAG